>JARBDR010000305.1:0-85047 GCA_029721355.1 Tegillarca granosa | reverse complement strand
CTCGGGGAGTAAATACAAATACCAGTTAAATTTTGATGTGCCAGATGTTCACATTTCGGAAATTCATTCCTCATCAGTGAAACTAAGACCGAAAATTTTGAAAGACAAAAAACATAAGCCAAACAGTTAAAAATAATGAACCTAACTAAGGAAACCTTTGCATGAGGGAACAAACCTTATTTTAAATAAATGTCAAATTTTAGAAGGCTGAAAATTTTGCTAAATGGTACATTCTGAGACCACAAAGTACTGCCTGCTGAGTCATGGATACCCTCAGGGAGTTTTACTTTATCAGCAAGCAGCGGTCACCGCTCAGGGGTAGTAAATACAAATACCAGTAAAATTTTGATGTTCCAGATTATGTTCGAAACTGCATGTCCAAAATATTTCTATATCGCCTCAGAACTTTTTGTCCTTTGCAAAACATCTGAAAGTCCGTGTTATTTGGACGCATTAGAACATGGGAACAAGCAGAAATAACGCTTTATTAGTTTATAGCGCGAGTTCATGTTGAAGGAACTTTTCCATGGGCGAACACATCCCATTATCAAAAAATTGGGTAAAGGATGCTTTGCAGTATAATTTAATGCCCGATAAAATGAAAGAACTTTTTGATAAATTTGTTTTAATAAGTATGAGGTGGGGTAATTCTAAAGGCGAGGACTTCGATTTTATTTAAGAAGTCAATAAGGCATCGAAGGCATGGGTTCCCAAGGGTGCACCATCCGAGAATACTTGGTACACTATTTGCCGGAATCTGGACACCCTTGAGGAACTCCGAAATAATTTCTTTACTGAAACTGTCTTTTTCAGTTGATGATGCAATCAATTCGACTTACAGAAAACTAGACTTGGACCTAGAATAGATGCTTGGAGGAGCAGTCTGAGATCATCAGGTTTCTTGAAATGAAAAAAATTTCAGCAGTGTCCATGGGGAAACCCTTGGACCCGATTATTACTTGAATTCACTCCGAGAAGTATCAAAAACTAATTGAATTCATAAATTCAAAACTTTTTGGGCATTGTTAACGATGATTCAGACTGTTTGTCTAAGCATCCCATTTATGTTCACACCATCAGAAAGGGATTACTACCACTGTTTTAAAAATAAAACAAAAGATGTAATTTATCAAGAGATAGGAAAAACCTCTTGGTAAAATTGAAGACATTGAAGTTTTCAATGCATACATTTGTCAGTATAATGACTTACGAAAAAAGAACAAATCTGAATATATAGCATTTTCAGGAAAATTGAAGATATAATTGACAAACAAGTTGCATGCATTTTAGATGATTAAATGCTGGTGATGTTACATTTATTTTTGATCTATGGATTACATTACTGAATTTGTTTTAGTATACTTGTATATGGATATCGAAATATTAGTCATTATTGATTAACTGTATAGATACTGACATGATATCAGAAAATAATCCAATATCAAAAATAAACCTGTATCTGTATACAACACCACGACTAGCTCAGTCCGGCTACACTATTATGCATGTATCACTATAGTTGCCTGATGACTTATTTTAAGTATTCAGATCAGTTGTTCCGAAATTAGTGAGCATCTCCTGCATAACATGTGACACCAGTCACCTGTCATTTTTTCTATGAAGAAAATTAAATGGTACTAAAACCAATGGAACAATCACCAGACAACCTTTGACACAGAAACGTTGCAGCTAGGAATAAGTTGATTAACTACATACAGCAATTGGGCATTATAATGTGTAACAGTATTTCAGCAATGACTTTAGTGAGCCTATTTAAGTTGTGGGTAAAGACCCGTTTCACAATCATTCCAAATCCAAGAATTGCCATATAAAAATTAACACAGAAATTTGATTTGAACACAAAATTTCCTTCACGAACTACATTATTCCAAAACTCTTATTAACTGACCTCCTTCTTGGAGCATACAACAAAACCTGAAAACAACAAAATGATAAAACTTAAAATCAAAGAAACTGAATAAAACAGGACAGATCAACTGAAAGGAATACCTAAACGTCAATAACATTTTCAGTATAAATTTTAAACCATGTAGGAGAATTTTTAAATGAAATAACGACATTAAAATAAAGAATAAAGGGTACAAAACGTAAAAAAAAGAAGAGAGAGAGAGAGGGAGAGAGAAAAAAAAAACAAAAACAAATTAATAAATATGAAACTAAACTATTTATATGCATTGAAATAAATTTTAAATGAGTAATAAATGAAATAAGTTTAAACTTATAAAATGCCATATATATTTATAATGTCTTATAAATTTAAAACGCAATTATGTAAAATAAATTCCAAAATATATTAAAAATAAATTTTCAGATTAAATTTTTCGAAAGTAAATATTGATTTTCAATTTCATCATATTAAGACAATTAATCTGATTTGCAATAAATACAATATATTTAAGTCACAACAAGTCCTTTGCTGACATTTTTGTTGTACCACTACATGAGGAGCAACTGTATCTATTGCACATTTCACATGCAATCCATTTATCCCAGACTGCATCATCCGGTTTTTCCCACACTCCACACACACAATCTCTTTCATGGATACAGCTGCTGATTGTAGAAGCAACAGGTGGAATTTTCTTCTTTTCTCTTCTCTTCTTTGGCGTATTACTTTCTGAAACCTGACTCGGAGGAGTGCCAAGCCGTTTACGTTTTGTACCCTTTGTTGCTGGCTTAGTGGTGACTGAATTTGGAATTTTTAATGTTTCTGAATTGGCCTGACTAAGATAAATATTTTGAAGCGGATTTTTTCTTTGTAGTTCCAGGTAAGAAAGATTGCATTTGACACGGTGCTTTGGTTGGTGATGGAAGAACAACTGGTGGAGGTTTTTTTTGCATCAAGTCGAAAATCATTAAGGTCGTACCTAAGAGGGATTAAAATTAATAATACTTTTGTTCTCCTGAAAACAGCTTTCAAAGGATTGAGAACTATAATAAGTATATTTATTTCTCTCTTTTACTAGAACAAAAACTTCTACATTTCCGAACTTTTCAAGTTCATAGTCTTTCTTACAGAGACCAAATGTCCTCCTGGATCTCTGACACGATTCATCGTTCTTCTGTATCTAATTGACTTAGCCCTAGTCTCAGTGCTAGTGTCTTCATCATCACCTATGTTTAATTGACTTGGGGGATTCCTAAAATGAGAATATTAAATACATTAACCATGTTTATATAAAAGAAAATGTATTTAAACACAATACCCGGGCCGTAGAACGCGGGCGGGGGTGGGGCACTTTTTTGACCAAGTTTACATTGACTCTATAATTTAACTGTGACAAACATTTTTTTTATCATAAATGAATACAAAGAACTGTATGAATTATAGTTATCATAGTTGTATGTGCAATAAAATAGACCTATAGACATTTTTTTTTTGCTTGTCCCCCCCCCCCCATCTTTCAAAAACGGTGCTACGAGCCTGATTTGTTAATACTGGAAACGGGGGATTTATAGTAAAAATACGCTTGATCATTGTAGTTTTAAAAAAAAGTAAGGAGGAAAGAAAGAAAAAAGAAATCATATCAGAAGTGAGATGACCTTGTTATTTATAATATTACTTCGTGAATAATTACATTTATCCAAGGTGCTCCATAAAAAAGTTGGGATATATATAAAAAAAAGAAACAACTGATCAACATTTTTCTTTAGTCTAGGTCAACTTTGAAAAAGTGAACTAATGGGGAAAAGGTGTACTTGTAGGTTATATATATTATTTTAAAAGATGGAAGTTTTTTTTCCATATTGGAAAAATCACTTATTTCTTCAGAAAAATAAAAAAATATGTTTTATTCAAGTCAAACAGTGGTAGGGTTAACATTGATTTCGTCTATAATTACCTCTTCTGCCATTATACCACGTTGTTGGATTACGGCGGGAAAGGTATCAAAATGTTTGTCAGGGGAGCAGCTATCCAAAATAAATAGGTCATAATAGAATCCTATGGACCGTTTCTTCAGTAAACCTCTAAATAATGATTTCCCCCTCAGAACCGAATGTCTTGGTTTTTCGCGACATTTTAAACAGAATTGTCGCGGTATACCACGATATCAAAAAAGTCGCGAAAAACTGCGACAAATTACGATCGCGATAAAACGCGACGACCTGGACCTGATAATTTTAATTGCCAACCGGAACATACAACAATAGAAGTCACATGACTTAAGTCAACCGACTTTTGTACTTTATTTTTATTGTTATAATACTTATGACACCGGGACATCACCGGCGAAACTAGTCGATCAAAATAAAACCTCCACTTGCAGTTCGTTGTGTTCTTTCATATTATTAATAATTCTATATCAATTTAAAACGATTCCTTTTCTAATCCTGAAAAATGATCACAAACGCAAAAGGCTGAAAAAAAGCAACAATTAGGGAAAATGCGGGGTATTCTATATGACAACGTTCCCGTAATTTCGAGCAACAAATCTTTATAAATTAAATTTTGCATAATCGAGTCTGCGTACTTTGATTGATAAATTCTCTTATTTCCCGCGTGCGCATTTACGAGAAGTCCTTAAAAAAGTAGCTTTATATTTAACAAAAATACCTTTTTAATTTTATATGGAGAATTACTACTTTTCTGACTTAAGACATATCGTGAAGGTCCCTTTTGTCAATTTTGCAACAATGCATGCAAATCTAAAATTAACGGCATTTAAACCAAAAAACCGTTAAAAGGAATTCATGTCAACCCCCAGAAATATTTCGAGCAGAAATTTTTCTCCAGACAGACATATATATATATATTTATCGGTAATTTAAAAAAAATTAAAATCGGACCAAACATGCCTAAAAGGTTTTTACAATGCATATACGCATCGAACATCGCTGTAACCCCCCTTCTTCCAACTAGATGTTAGTTTTACTTTTCAAAAAGATGCATTTCAAGTTCATCCTCATTGAAACATTTTGCTTTAGAAAGTCAAATGTTTAAGAAAAGTTCGTTTATGTCAATTAAATGACAAAAATGTTCTCTTGGGTTTTGAATCAGACAAAATAGACCATAGACTGGTGATTGTGGTGTCACATTCAACACTAAATTTAAAAAATCATAACGCGATTTACATTTCTATATCTCCTTGTTATGAATCTCTTAACAAAATACTTGTCAGGTAATGTTGACGATTTAGGGTCATACGCCTCTAGGTATGAAGACTATAAAACATCAGCGGCCTTGTGTTATAATATATAACTCAAATACCTGCTATTTTTTATGTACCATATGTGCACATTTCGAACATCATTCCTCATCAGTGACATAAAGAGCCGAAAAGCTTGATAGATAAAAATATAAGCCAAACAGTTAAAAAAATAATGAATCTAAAGTTCAAAATTATATCTATTCAAATCCAGCTAATGAATGCTTTGCATGAGGGAACAAACCTTAGTTTTTTTCACATAATTCCAATAATATATTTTAAAAATTTAACCTTCTTACTTCGACGCATTTTGAAAATCCGTCATCGAAGTGACAAGCGACGTCATAGTTTTATGACGTGAATTCCGGAGACAACTTATGACGTCATGAAAAAGCATTGCTTTGCAGATCAACTGATAAATGAATTTAAGCGATTCTTTTTTACACTGCTCACTTTGCCGATCTGTTTCAAAGATAGAAAGAGAATGAGATGATTCTGAAAAGAAAGACTGCTGTTTTTTCTTTATTTATGGAAATTTATTAAAAGGAAATCCATACATTTTGAATGTTATAATACATGTTTCATTCTTTTATATTTATATTTACATTTATATTTACAAAGGATATTACATTTTTATTCATCACGATTGAAAGCAACCATTGTGTGAACATTCTAAAAGAAACAATGCAAAGTCCCACTTTGCAATCACAACACCATACCCTCACTTTTGAATTGCATCCAACACAAATCTTTCTCTTATTTTGGGCAATATGATGTATGAAGTGTCTCTCATTCAGACGACGAAGTGCAACTGGATATCCACGTCTTAGTATATTGCGGTTTTTCCTAAAATCCACAATAAGGCCTTTACATTTTTCTTGTACAAATTGCATATGAAGTATCTTATTTTGGACCATGAAACTATTTCTATACAAAATGTATGCGTTAACTGAAATAGAAAAAGTTAATAATTCATTCATGGTTTGAGTTATGAATATGAGAAATATTTTTGCTTTATAGTTCACTTTGATATACATGCTTCTTTTATCAACAATGTTTATCTCTTTTTCAAAAATTCCGATGCAATTTTATATTTAGGACTACAAAATCAAACAAATTTAACATGGATATATGTACCTGTTGCAGTTACAATTAGATGAAAAAGGATCTTTCTCCACATTTTCGCCCTCGAAGATCTGGATCGTAATTTACAGTAAGTTGGTTTTACTCCGCCAGCAGCGGTACCCGCTCAGAGGTATTAAATATATAACAAATACCTGATAAATTTTGATGTGCCATAAATCTAAATAATTAACACACTACAATAATGTACATCTACACTGGTATTTACTGTTGAATAATAATGGTTTCTTTCAACAGGGTTTTATTGTTTTAGAATAATGAAAAATAAAGCTGTAGCTGAGATAATGGTACTCGAACACACAAACACACAGCGAAAAAAGAGGCAAAAGACACGATACCATCATACAGGGACCACTGATTATAAAAATCTTGACTCTGAAAGGGGAACCGGGCATAATGAAAAAATGGTGTTCAGGAAGTGTTGCTTTAAGTAGTTTTTTGGGGAGGAGTGGAGGGTTGGGGCTTCAAACCTCACTTTTTTGCAATTAGTGGTCCTACACAACGAATATTTAAAATTAAAAAATCAATTTTATATCAAACAGCGTGCCATCAATCGGTAAAAACTGAAATCTTGTCGATACAAATTTTATGTTGCATATACAGATGTACATCATTGCTTTTGTAATATGAAATATATTTCGATTATAACCATTGCACATATATACTGCGGTGTTTGTGTGTAAGAGAGAGAGAGAGAGATACTATCTGAACAAGCCAGAGATGTTAGGTTATCGAAACCTAATAAGTGTGCGAGGAAAGAGGATATCAAAGACACAATTGACTGTTCTTAACAACAAAGCGAATTCTGATAAGTATTTTGTCATACAACGGATGAAAACACAAATATGTAAATGTAGAACAGTGTCACTGCATGAAAAAGAGTTTATACATTGTTATTTTATTATGCACTTTCTATACATGGTTATATTTTGTTGGTTTGGCACTTACAATGTACAAAAAAGTTTGAAATTGTAATAGATTGTAAACTTTGTTCAATTAATCGTATATTGTATACTTAAAAAAAACTCTCACCGAAGCAATGGGGATTTCCTTCAACTGATTTAATTTGCATTAGAATGACGATAAATGTTTTGCATTTGAAGAGTTCCGACCGTATAACGTGCATATAACGGTTGCAAATACCGGTTCACTGGCTCCGCAAGCGTCGTTAGGTAGACGTCAATTTGCGACCGTAAAATCCACGTTTCGAAATCTTTAGTTGCGGCATGTCAATACTTTCTTAACCCTTAAAGTGCCAAAATCGGCCTTGTGACAATTTTTTAGTGCCAAAATCGGTCCTGGGCCGATAGAGAACCTGTTAATTGCCAAAAGGTTTCCTGAGACTATTCATTACTTTCTTCCGTTTTTGTGTTAATTGCACAGAAAATTCTATTCGAGTGAAAATGAAGATGAAAACTCATGTAAAAGTGACGTCATTTGTGTTCTCTTCGACGTCATTGCTTAGAGGCGTCGAAGATGGTGGTCCTGTGGACAAGTGTTTATCCTGATGGCGACAGAAATGATAATGAAGCCTTCACAGCACAACCAAAGACGTTAAACATGCCACTAGATCGCGCCACAAAGGCACTTTCCAATAGGTATAAATTACACTTATGAAGATCATGAAATTCATTCAAGTTTCTATAGTCAAGCAAAGAAACATAAAGTAAAACTCTAATATAAAAGAAACTTTATACATGCATTTTATTGCATCGTAGATATGCAAAGAACTTTGTTACCAACCACGGTAATTCTCAAGATTATTGGCATGGAAACCCCTCACTATAGCAGAATTTAGAAAATTTTTAGCTGTTGTATTTAACATGGGTATTATTCATAAGCCTGCAATATCGGATTATTGGCATACAAAATACCCTAGCTAAATGACCAACTGGTTTAGAAGTGTCATGGACAGAAAACGGTTCCAGAATATCCTCAAGTTCTTACATGTAGCCGATTTTAGACAAGTATCTGACAGAGAAGTAAAAAACATACCCGCTTAATTTACTAAACATATTTCAGAAACTCAGTAAAGAGATTGCACAAATGAATGAATCAATAAATTACTATAAACTGACATAAAATAACATACAAATTATTATATTTATGTTGTAGTTTAAAGCTGCATTAAGTTTTTTAATTTTCTAAAAGTATATTTTTTTAAAAATAGATACCTTCTAACCATGATCCGTGACATTCATTTTTTTAAATTTCATTTCTTTTAGCTGTAAATAAACGGATTCCTCTGACCGGTTGGTCAGTGTTTTACGATGGTAATTATGAGCTTGGAGCATGCGCACGGATGTACGGAAAAACCATCGAATCGAAGGTGAAACATGACAGATTGCATTAATTGTCCGCCATTAATATCCAGATGTATTTGAAATGGTGATATGTATCCCGTACTAAGTCACAAATGACAAATTCAACGAAGTTCTGTGATTAATTTATCGTATTTCACCGTTTTGAAAGTTGTGTTTAAATGACCCGTGTTTTCATGACGTAACCATGTTCTAATATTAGATCCAAAATGCTGCATCTCGCTGGGTTAATACTGTAATTTCTGTATTTATTCGAGCTTTTAATGTTGAACCAAATGTAGCATTGTTCATTAGGAACATCATTAATTAGGTTAGCACCGTCTTAATTTTTTCTTTGGAAAACTTAATGCAACTTTAAATGTAAATTGCATGTACGATATTTGGAAAAAAAAATTCTGATTATTGGTGGGTATGAACAACAACCAGTCATTGTGCTGATTTTATAGATTTGTCACTTTGGAAATATGCATGTACAATAAAATATGCTGCAATATTTAAAAAAAAAACTACTGCTACTACTACTACTACTAATAACACAAATTAATTAAATTGTAGTATTATTATTATTAATCCTAAATAAATTTAGTTTATCGATTATATACTTGTGATGAGTATGAAATCCTGTTCCTTGAAATTTACAAAAAGCATTTCAACTTTTATTTCATTTAGCACCCATCATATAATCCTGCTTCGAGGTTTCAACCACTGCTAACCTATATGAATAGAAGATTCCCAAGATTTTGCACACCAATGAAAGAACTTTGTATTGACGAAGCTCTTGTAGCCAGCAAAGGAAGAAATATAATGAAGCAGTACATACCCACAAAGGCGGCTAAATATGGTATAAAGTTCTGGTTACTGGTAGAGGTCTGTTCTTGTTATATTCTGCAGATGAATGTTTACAGAGGGCAGATTTACGATCCTACACCGCGTGGCACACTTCAAGGAACATCTGTAGTAATGGATTTGTTGCAGTCGTGTGACTTTTTAAACAAAGGATACTATGTTTTTTGTTACAATTTCTTTTGCTCTTTGGATCTTGGAAGAAAGCTTATTCAAAAGAGAACTTTCATTACAGGTAAGGATAAAATAATACGTCCACTTTTCTCTGTATGTGTGTAAATGTAATTTTTAACCAGCTCAGATCCCCACACGACATGCATTTCATGGATTCTCTATGACTTTTTCGACACAATTATGTACCTAGTTTCACCATTCCGACTTGTACCTAATTACCTCCGCCAAGGTTTTTGCCATGGTTTGTTTGTATGTCTGTCTGTGTACAAGATAACTGAAAAACTTATGGACGGATTTCGATGATATTTGCGCATGATATAAGAAACAATCGATTAAGATCCGGAAGAAATTCCGGATTCTGGATCACTTTGAAATTTTCGTTAACATTGCTGTAAATAGCAATTGATTACTGACCACTGCTTATGGCAGAGGTTTGCGCTCTCCGAGTGCTTTTCTAGTTCCTACATGTATACAATCTATCCTGTACCCGATCTCTATCGGTACTACGCTTAATCATGGCCAACAAGCGGTCAATAATCAAAAACAAACATACTTATCCATGTCCAAAACACAATCCAAAAGCAAAGCAAAGTAAAAACTTTGGAACTGACAAGTCAGATTAGACACGATGCAATGAAATGTGATTGGGTGTTGTCGGTCAGCTGTTAGAAAGTTTTTGATTTTCACCTTTATTTACGATTTTTAATATAGATATTTTTCGAATTATGTATAACATAGACTTGCGAATGAAAGAAGCTATGCTGAAAAGCCTGTCTTTACCTTTACGTTTTACAGTATTACGTTAAATTGTTTTATTCTGTTACATGCATACAATTTCAAGGAAACACTTTTTGTCTACTAAGTATTTGCTTGGCATTCTCTTTAAAGGTACAATTTAGAAAAACCGTCCAATGCCTATGACGATAAAAAATGCCAAATTGGACATAGGTTCCAGAATTTACATGAGAGCTGGAAGGATTTTTTGTGTGGTTCACAGGGGTTAGACTGCCAAAAAAACCAGTAAGACTTTTGAGTATCTTGCTTACCGCCGGTAACTTACAAAATGGTAAACCTAGAATTGTAACTGCGTACAACAGAAATATGGGAGTAGTCGATCTTGATGACGCCCGTCTTAGTGTTTATGATGGGGAGCGCAAAACCTATTAAGTTTGGAAGAAGATGATTGTACATTTATTTCAACGTATGCTTTTTAACTGCTTTGTACTTTATGGCAAAAACACATCCAACCAGTTAAATCGCGACTAGAATTCTACTAGGGTTCAATTGAATCACTTGCCACTGCAGAAAAAGATCCCGTGGTACCAGTGAGAAGACGAAAGTCTGTTGAAATTGCAGCAATTGCTGGTAAGAAAGAGAAGGAATGTCGTATTTGTTCGGATAGAAAGAACGGAAACAGGCGAAGGACAAGAACAATGTGTAGCGTTTGTCATAAAGGTCTTCACCTGCTTTGTGTAAATTTATATATTTGTAATGAACTATGATGAGTTCTTGTGAACGAGCAATTTATTAATGCCTAGACTTTCAGTCATGCGATCTTCTTATTTATTGATATAACAAATATTTATAGTTTCTTCAATCAATATGAGTGACAATTTTAACCGTTTTTAAATTAGTTCTTCTTGTGTAGTGTTAGTAATTTTAATTGTAGTATTGTTTTGAGTTGACACCTGTAAATATATACATAATTGTCATGTCATAATTTTAAAAAATGCATCCAAAAGTACCACATGCCTAAATAAAATTACTTTATTACAATCCACGTCTTATGATTTCCAGTTAAATTACTGTAGTCAAAAATATCTTATTTATCCCCAATGTGAAAAATGTGTTAAAATTAAAACCGGGAGAAAATTAAGCGACAACGGTAACCTAATCCTAGAACAATAACAAATTTTGTGTTTTTGATTTGAATATTGTTTTTAGTAGAGAGAGAGAGAGACAGAGAAAGCAATCACGCATGTGTTTCAAGCTTGCTGTAAAAATAATTTTTTTTTGCTTTAACAAAAGTAGTTAAAAATGAAAAAGACATTATTATTTTTTTTCTTCCGCCTTGTAAATTGCCTTCGGAAACGAAAATGTTCTTTGTATGTAGAAATCTTAACAATGTATAACGTGTATATAAATTGTAGTAAACAAAATGAAATCTTCAGGCAAAAAAGCCAGTTTTGCAAGTATATCTAGCATTATTAAAATAAATAAATAAAATAAATACGATGCTGCTTGGTGATTCTGCGCACCTAAGGATCATTCTCTCGTGTTACAACCAAAAGACATAAATGATTACAAAACACTTTGTTTGACTGAAAGATCAACTCAATATTATTGTTGTCATGTAAAAATTCAATCTTTCTATACTTCTAAAATATAAAAAATGCTTTCACCCCCCCATCATGCTTCACAGATGTAAACAATGTCCGGTGATTCTGCGCAGTGGTGATTATCTGTTTTTATGAATACTACAGTGGTCATGGTAATGTGACTGTTCTCTGATAATTTCTCTTTATTTTAATCAAATGATCAGTATGTTACGCAAAAAATAATTAACAGTTTTTCAAAATTGCGTATGGACTACGATATACACAACAAATTGAATGAAATTGTAAATTATCTGTATTATTCTGTAACATTATCGGATATATATCTGCAGAAAAACGTTATTTAAAATTGTAAAAGGCAAAATCTGTTTTATTTAGGCACCATATTTTTTTAAATACGGTGGAAATACAGGTGCGCAGAATCACCGGACTCGTATGTAAAAATAAGATTCATGTTTTTTGGTCGGCTAACAGTGTAAACTGTGTGTACATGCGTTTCAAACACAAGGAAGTCAAGAGATTGTACTAATGAACTGGCTCCGGGATCACGAACAATACTTAAGCAAGTTTTCGAACTTAAATCTAAGTTTTTTCTTAAATCCGAGATTTAAGAAAAAACTTAAAAAGTAGATGGATCACAAAATAAACTTAACTTATTTTATAACTTAAATCTAAGTAAAAACTTAACTTTTCTAAGACAAGTACCTGGCAGTCTTAAATATTTAAGTCCGAAATTAAGCCGACTCAAAATGGCTGCCGTTCTCCGTCTTCTGGAACGCCTCGATTATACTGAGCGCAACAGAAACGTTAGGAGAGTGTTTTTGGATCGAAAAAATCCAATGGATTATTTGAGAGACGAAGAAATTTTCGCCAGGTATCGGTTTAGTCGCCATACTATTTTCTACATAACAGATTTGGTGTCAGCAAGATTGGTACACCCAACAAGGAGAAGCGTTCAGCTGACACTTGCAGGTTTTGGTTTTTCTGCGGTTTTTGGCAACTGGTGCCTTTCATCTACTTATTTGTGGCAGCATCAACATCAGCAAAGCCACCGCGGGACGGTGTATTAGAAGAGTGAGTAAAGTCATCGTTTCTTCGGCTGGCCAGTTTATTGTCTTTTCTAAAGGAAATGATGCCAGTCAAAGAAAATCGGGATTATTCGCCGTTGCTGGTAATTATTTACATAAATACAATCACCCAATAGATATATCTTTCAAAAGTCCATCGCAAACAATGTCACCATTTACAACACAGTCATCTGACCTTCACATTTGTCAAAAACAAACCGCTACTGCCCTCTGGATATTGGAAAGGGATATAATATATAACACAAATACCAGTTGAATTTTGATGTGCCAGATGTGCACATTTCGGAAATTCATTCCTCATAACTGTTATTGACGCTCGGTTCACCTCTATCCCAGATAAAGTAGCCTATCGGAAAGATATGTTATAGCTTTTGTCGATTAAAAATCAATATTTAAATTTGTCTATTAAGTTACTCAAGGGAACTTTAAAAAAATGTTTGCACTCATGAACAGGAAACCTATTTTCACAGACTCAAACAGGGGCTTTATATGTCTCAAAATAAATAAAGTTCTATTAGACTGGAATAAAAGAATCACAAGAAAGCAGGTTAAATGAAATGCCATATGTTTAATATTTTTAAAGTATTGATAACAACACACCATGTTCTAGCATTTTGAAAATTCATGTAGAAGAAAGAAATACAAAAATACTAATAAAATCCAAACAAAAATTGTCATGTTATAATGGTAATTTAAGCACATAATAATAATAATAATAATAATTTATTATTATTAATTTAAGTAAATGGACACTTTTGGCATTAATTTTCAATAAATATATAGATAAATAAATAAATACATAAATAAATAAATCAGAAGAAAAAGAAAAATCTAAAATGCAGAAATAAAAAAAATGTAAATTTCAAATTTCACCTAGGATACCTAGGCCAAAGAATTAGATTGTGTTAATAATTATATTTTAAAAAATCTTTGAAGGTTTCTCAGGAACAAATATGTAATATCCCACACCATATCAATCTCATTTACCTTTGTTTGGATAATTAACCCTCCACACACACACACACTTTTTACTGATATAAAATATAATTATTTTGAAATTTAAAGGAAGTCTTACTGCAACTAATACATGTATTTACATGGTTATTTTTTAGGATTTCCTAATGTTATAGGATGCATTGATGGAACACAAATAAAGATTTCCAAATCAATGAACCATGAAAGGGATTATGTGAACAGGAAAGGTTTTCATTCACTTAATGTACAGGTATATAGTTGATGACTTAGACCAAGTTTTCTAATGTTGTAATGGTTTTTTTTTTATTCACAAAAAATTCAAGTAAATTCATTTATAAAAGAAGGTAATTCCTAATGATGACTAGGGTTTGCCTATACTTGTCTTTACAAATACATGTTGTGATGTAAAAGAGAGAGAGAGAGAGAGAGATTAACCTCTTTATAAAACTTTAA
Source organism: Tegillarca granosa (assembly GCA_029721355.1). Lineage (NCBI taxonomy): Eukaryota > Metazoa > Mollusca > Bivalvia > Arcoida > Arcidae > Tegillarca > Tegillarca granosa. The sequence continues at coordinate 70,546 of JARBDR010000305.1, read as the reverse complement.
CAATGTGAAATTAAAGATAAAAATTTAAGATTTAAGTTGCTTTTACAAAATAAATAAATAAATAAAGAAATTTTGGTCATCAAGAAATACACCAGAATATATCGATTTGATTAAAATATAATGGAAAAAGGGTGTCTTATATGACTTGTGCACAAAAAAGTATTATTTTTTGAATTGTAAATTGCTTTATTTTCTTCTTGCAGATGGTATGTGATGAAAACTTCATTATAACAAACTGCGTTGCAAAATGGCCAGGATCAGTCCACGATTCCAGGATGTTTAAGGAGAGCAACTTGTGCAGACAATTTGAAAATGGTAATATAAAATAATACAGCTATATTCAAAATTATTCATATTTATTGACAGAAATAATTTGATTTTAGATAAACAGTGGTTCTTCAATTCGGAAATATGTGATTATTTGTGAATTCAAACAAGAGTAATTTAATTAGATAAAACCTACTATTGATTACAGTTATTATGTTAATGCTTATTTATATTGCAAAATATTAGATGTACTTCCCTGAATTTAGGTAAACTAGTTGATATCTATAGTAAAATATTGCTTAATTGCTGTCCTATATTTTGCCTTTTTAAAAAAAAAAAAAAAAAAAATTGGACTTAAAAATAGTGTGGTAATTATGAATTATGGTGAAGTGTCAAAGTCATTGAGGGACATTAAAAGAAGGTTTTTCTACAACTACAATTCAACTGAACAATTTAGAATTATGTGTATCTAATTGCCACACAACATTTCAATAATGACACATTTCAAATGGCAATTTTCATGTACATATTTGCAGTGCATCATTTCTATAAACATAATAACCACATGGTATAAAAGATAGAAAGTCACATCTGTCATTTACTCCTCATACACATCAAATTTAATTTGCCTTATACATTATGGTGATTCTTACATAAAAATGTCAATGTTATGTAAAAACAGTTATCTTGAATAATTGTTATAATACAGAAAACATTACACTTTGGACTATTTATTCAAGTTTTTGGGTTAGTTTTACTTGCTTTAGTTGATTAAAAAAAAATACGATATACACAAACTTTGCTACTTAAGATCATACAGATTTAAGATATTAACATTTACTATTAAGTTAAACAGTTAATATTTATTTTAAACTTCAGTTTCTTTTGACATAGGATAATGAATTCAATATACATGTATATATTTTTCTTCAAATTATTGCTCAAGTCATATTCTTTTTTTTTTTTTTTTTTTAAAAAAAAAAAAAACCTTCAACAGTTACAACACTCATGGATAATTTATAGTTAACAAAATGGTTAATTTTTTACAACAACAAAAAATAAAATCTGTAAAGATAACAATAAAGCTAAATTTTTCCTTGTCACTTTGTAGTTGAATTTGAGATTAATAACGAACGTAGTGAGTCGCGGCAAAGCCGCGACGAAACGAAGTTCGTTCTATAGATAACGCGTATGTGATATATGGAAATCATGTGTTCAACCAGTGGACCATCTATTCATTTCTTTTGAATACCGGAATATTCTCCCCATAACACAATACGGAAGTAGAATAAAATCTCCTATTATCTCGTCTCCATTACGCGTTAAACAAAATCAAAATCTTTATTTCGTCAATAAGACTGTTAGTTGTGGAAACAATAAACAAAATAAGTCGAAAGTTCTACATAAATGTATTTACAGCATATACTTTTCTCGTAATTTGAAAAATAATTCGATCTCCAGTAGAGCGTTATCAAGTATCCTTGGTAACAAGATCATTAAGCCGAGCAAACCCGTCGTTATTAAAGGAAGAACTTTTGACTTGACGTGAAAAAGAAAAGGGTGATAATCTAATAAACACGAGTGACATGCGCAACACCTCTTTTTTTTCCTTCAGTAAAACGGTTATGTCCGAATGTTTACATCGAATTGAAACACGCGACAATACCCGCTAGTTGTGTCAAAAATCGTCTGCTAGATAATAAATTCTGAAGACCCTGGGAATTCTGAAGACTCGGGAATATTTGGAATACTTGACTGCTGTTGCAACTTGTCACGACTGCATGGTATTTTTGACGCCCCTAAATAAGATTTTAACTATGTTTTTTTATACTAAAAACATATGCACAAGTGAAATCAAAGGCATAATCAAGCACTTTCCTATATAGTAAAGTTATAGTAAGCAGGCACAGTAGGGGTAAAATTTGAGTTAACAAAAATGCCTTGTGTCCTCTTGGACATAGTTATTGCAATGCAAGTAATATACATAAACAAACTACCTCCCAACCTCGAAATAAAAACTAAAGGCAGAGATCAAATGATAAAAACTTACAAATTGCAGCAAAACATGCTAAAAATGACCACTGTTATGCCACTAAAACACATCACCAACATGCACAGACAGCTTCAATGATTAACGGTCAAATACAAACCAATGAAAATGCACTAGTTACAAGATCAAAATCTGCTATAACTCCAAATACTATATCTGAAAATGCAGCAAATCATGTTAAAAATGGCCACTGTTACTCTACTTATACACATGAACAGCATGTTGAAAAAATTCAAACCCATGCACTGGTTAGAAGACCAAAATCTGCTATTATTCCAAATAGATCTTATAATGATCAAACCGCGTCTTCAGGAACACAATCTCCAATATTTCAGGAAGTTGTCCAAGGTAATGCATTGCCTCTGCAAAGAGATAATGTACAAATGTTTGACCTTACAAAATACATGGATCCATCTACAACCATAACAATAAATGGCATAGGTAAAACCTCATTTTGCACACCTGGTGATGGAAATTGTTTTTTCAGTTCACTGAGCTTAGCAATTAATGGTACATTTGACCTTTACTCATTATATCGTTCAACCATATGTTCACATATTCTGAATAATTGGGATGTATGGTCAGATTTTGTATCTCTATGTCATGATGGCATTCATTCTAAAAATGAATATTACAGATATATGATAATAAATAATGGATGGGCTACTGCTCCAGAAGTAAGGGCAGCTTGTGAAGTATTAAATATAAATATTTCTGTATATGTACAAGGCAATGCAAATAGGAGAACCTACTTTACTGAGGAACCCTATACTTATGATGGTGCACTTTGCACAATACAATTGCTCTTGACTAATTCACATTATACCGTCTTAACAAATTAGAAAATTAACACAGTGAATAGAAATGTTAAAACAAAATATCTTGCAAATGAGACAAGAGGTAAACAAACAAAAAATATTCAGCTTTTGCAATCCAATCACTCAAACAATTCAGAAATAATCAATCACAATGTGACAGAAATTAGCAACTCCCACAGCCAATTGTCTTCAACTTGTACATCAAATAGCACACACAAAGCAGAATATCTTGCAGAAATGGAAAGTGACACATACCAGGTCTGTCGAAAACTAGGTTTACCATTTTTCTACCCTGTTCATGATGAGACAAAAGCCCAGAGAATAATCAGACAACAAAAAAATAAAAGACATATAACAAATGCACAAAAAAAGTACATGGTGGATGCTAAAAATTTGCCATTACCACCACCATTAGTTGAGGATAATGTGCAATATAATAAAGCAATGGATTGCATACGTGCATTTGAACTAGAACAAATGGCATACACATTTAAATTTTGCAGCATCTGCAATGAATTAAGATTAGAAATGAACATGAGTACAAATAATACATGATTAAGATGTAGTAAAGATAAAAATAATATTAAAATGTTTTCTGCAGAAAACAGAAATGGACCCAAGACCACTTCCAGATGAACTTAAAAAGATTTAACAATTATTGAGCTACAACTCATAGCTAGAACTTCACCAGTAATAAATGTTCATCTCCTCAAACATGGAGGAAAAGCTGTGCCCATGTGTCACATTTCCACAAAACATCAATGAACCAGCCCAGATACTTCCCAAGTTGCCTGAAGAAATAAAAACCATACGAGTACGTAAAAAAGGCTCAAATGATACATCTAAATATATAACAAATACCTGCTAAATTTTGATGTGCCATATATGCACATTTCAGAAAATCATTCCTCATCAGTGACACTAGGGGCCGAAAAGTTTGATAGATAAAAACACAAGCCAAACAGTTGAAAAATAATGAATCTAAAGTTCCAAAATTATTTGAAACCAAATCCAGCTAAGGAATGCTATGAATCAGGGAACAGACCTTAGTTTTAAATCAATTTCAAAAATTAAGACGCCTGAAAATTTTGCTAAATGGTATATTTTCTGACAGCACAAAGTACTGCCTACTGAGTTATGGATACCCTCGGGGAGTTTTACTCCACCAGCAGCGGTACCCGCTCAGGGGTTGTAAATATATAACAAATACCTGCTAAATTTTGATGTGCCATATATGCACATTTCGGAAAATCATTCTAAAGAATTTAATGTCCGTCGATCAAAAGTAGAAAAGGCTTTGGTCTGGCTTAAACAAAATAACAGTGTTTATGAAGACATCGCAATTTCCAATGACAGACTAATGAAACTACCACAGAACTCAACAATAGAGATTGACACAATTGAAACAGATGCTACAACAGAGGTTGATGATAAAGGTCCTGCTCCTAAGCAAGTAAACCCTGGGGAGGTTGAGGGTGAATCTACCTCGAGTGTAACTCTTCCAGATGAAAATATAAACATAAAAAATAAAGTTGAGCAAATTGTAAAAAAAGTTGTTGGACCTGATCATGGCAAAGTTACCAAAGGAAGGAAATACATTTGTATACCATGGCCAACAAAGTATGATAATCCAATGTCAGAATTCACCACTAGACATTTTTTCACACTTGCATTTCCATGTCTTTTTCCATATGGTGACGGCGACTATCATATCAACCGGCCAAGGACATGCGAATCTATGTCAGATTGGGCAGAACATTTAATGTGGTTTAATGATGGTCGGTTTGCTCAGCATCCATATTTTAAATTTATAGTTCACAATATTTTTATAAGTAAAAGGACCATAGAACAAAGCAATTTCATTGTCAAACAACAACTAGGTGAGGAGCCAATATCTATAGAAGAACTTAGAGAAATGCTGAATAAAGGAGACGATTCAGTTGTTCAAAAATTGCTTTATTTTGGCGCATAACTTTGTGGCACATCACAATACTGGGCACAAAGACAAAGAGTTGAGAGCATTAGTACAATATAAAATAAATGAAAGGAAAAGGGCTTCCATCATTTTTTACCACTGGGAGTTGTGCTGAGTACCACTTTAAACCTTTAAAACGTATACTTGAACTTTACATTTTAAAAACTACTGGCGCTCAAGTTGATCTTGCCAACAGAAATACTTTATTTTCTGTACTTTAGAAAAATACACATCTTGTCTCTAAATACTTTGATCTTCACACAACCTCATACTTTAATAATGTTATGTGTAAAGTATTTAGTGTCGACACATTCTGGTATCGCCAAGAATTTGCAAAATCAAGAGGGATGGTTCATTGGCATGGTCTCTGTTGGCGTGAGGATAAGGAACCACATGTTCTTCTTCACGAAGCTGTAAACAGTGGTCTGGCTGACAGCGAATGTGCAGAAGAATTATCTAAATGGGCTGCTTCACAGTTTGCAATGACAGCATCACATCCTGCAGGCAAAGATGAATATGGCATGCCTCTTAAAACGTACTGGCCTCCTCCAGAGGGCACTGCTGATGCACCACCTGAAGACAGAAATCCACTCATTAAACTTTTAATGGATAAAAGTGATACACAACAATCTCTGTTGGAAGACCATCTTCTATTAACTAACAGAATAAATATCCATCGCTGTTCCAGCTATTGCTTAAAGATTAGAAATGGTGTGAAACAATGCAGGATGGAATTTGGTACAGAAAAAAATCCTGGAAAAACAATCAGAGAAAAGCCAGCAATTGTGACTGATAAAAATGGATCATTGAGACTTGAGATGCCACGTGACCATCCAATGATGGTGCAACATTCCCAGTTTCATACACAAGGATGGCGTGCAAATGGAGACATATCATTAATATTATCTAAAAGTTCTCCAGAAAACCCCTCTGTTAATGAAATTATAGCAACAGAAAAGTATATTACTGGATATACCTGTAAAGGAAATGACAATACAGGATCTGTTGTAGATCTATTTAAAGATATAACAAATGCAGGATACGACACATCTGGTACAACCAAGTCAGTTTGTACAAAGTTATTAATGAACTCTGTTAAACGAGATATTTCCAGTATGGAAGCTTCATATGAATTGTTATCCCTTCCACTATACCGTTGCAGTCATGAATTCCAATATGTTAGTTTTACTGGTTCTAGAGTTCTTGAACGCAATGGCACTACCTTAACTAAATCAACAGCTTTAGACAAATATTTAGCAAGACCTGAAAAAGATAAATCATCATGGTACCAATATATATGCAATAACGGAAAAGTTCCTGTCATAAGTGGCACATCAATGCGTGCTACATGGCCATTAAATGAGGAGTACTGTAGATCTATCTTGCTTCTTCACTGGCCAAATTGGAGAAATATTAATGATATAAAAGGCACAGGCACTTCATGGAATGAAATATTTCAAAAATTTTTATCTACACCAGACTGTCCTAATTTTATCAAGGCAGACATAGAGAGAGCAAAACGCAATCAAAAATCTGAGTTTGAAGATGAAAACGATAATAACAGTGATGAGAATGACACTGATCATGACCAGCCCTCTTGGATGGAAAATCTTCAACCTAATCAAAATTTTGATGTGCAGAATGATCCTGTGTATGATGATGGAGGACCTAATCATGACTGGAGTCAAAGCAATCTTGATTATCCCAATGGATTTGGTTTGAAATGGTTAGAACAACTAGAAAAAAATCATGACCAAGAGGCAAATGACATAGATAATAATACCCTGCAGCAATTAAACAAAGATCAAATGTTTGCATTTAACTTAGTAATGGATACATTAATCAAATACAAAAATAATCCTACTTCTGTCCAACAACTACGTCTTATAATTTCAGGTACTGCTGGTTCAGGCAAATCATTTTTAATCAAATGTTAAGTACATGCAATACGTGCATTATTTGCTAACAAAAGTGTTGTTCAAGTGTTATGCCCTACTGGAAACAGTGCAAATCTGATACAAGGTAGAACCATCCATGAATTTTTAAAAATACCAACTAATCAAAAGATAAACAAAGAAATGAAACAACCAGATGGAAATACTGGCAAAATAATACAGGAAAACTGCAAGGATCTCAAAACACTAATTGTAGATGAGCGGTCTTTGAGTTGGTTCCAGAACATTGGAGTGGATGGAACATCATCTCAGATTTGGATTGGAAACTGTAGAAAAAGTATGGGGTGGACTTCCTGTTGTTGTATTCCTAGGTGATGATGTTCAACTTCCACCTGTTTGTGATACTCCTGTGTATTCAATTAAATGCTTTCTCCTGCAGCAATACATGGCCATCTCGTTTGGAAAGAATTTGACAATGTAATAGAATTACAAACAATTGTACGTCAAAATAGTGACCAAAACAATTAAAGAAGACTTTACTATCACTTCGAGAATACAAATGTGAACCCAGTGATGCAATATGGTTACAACAGTTTCAGTGGCAAAACTTAAAATACCGCTATGGTGAAGAACTTTTGAGCGACATGAATGAAAATGGATTATTTGTTTTTCCAACACATGAAACTGAAGTACTTCATAATCACAATCAGTTGATAATTGCAAATGCCAAGGCACCAGTTGCAACTATAAATGCAGTTAACAATGGTCCACATGCTACAAAGGCATCCAGTGATCAATCCAGTGGTTTACTAAACAGGGTGAACATTTGTGTTGGTTCTAAAGTTATGCTAACCAGTAACCTTAATGTTTCATATGGATGTTGTAAAAGATATAATATATCTAGATGACAGATCACCAAAAGACAGTCAACCAGATGTCGTAATGGTATCATTTCCAAAATATAGTGGGCCTGCATTCATCAATTCATACCCAACCATTGTGCCTATTGTTCCAATTGAAAGGAAAATTGACTGTTTTTGCCATACCTGTAAAAGAAAGCAAATTCCTTTAAGACTTGGATGGGGCATAACAATACACAAATGTCAAAGTATGACCATTGGTTCTGGCGAGCTTAATAGGTATATTGTTATCAATCCGGGATCAAAAAGTTTTGAATGCAGAAATCCAGGAGCACTTTTTGTTGCTTTGTCAAGAGCTAAATCTGCAGGTGGTACAAATGAATATCCAGATTTTGCCTGGAATCCAACAATACTTATAAATGAGGACAGAATTTGCCACAAAGTTAATACTGTAACAATAAAAGCTAGAGATACTGAAATTAATAGATTAAAATATCTTTCTAAAAAAACACAAGAACAGCACAAAGATAAAAACAACGCCGAAAAATTTGATGAAATTTTACAAATGATACAGGTTCAACGACATGTGGAGGAATAACTAAAATGTTTAGGAAATATTCTGTGTCCATCTATCTTCCTTCGATAATGTTTTCTTTGTGGATACTTGGTGGTGGTATGTAAACTACTAACCAATATTCATATTTCATAACTTTTGCTTTCTATATTTCACATATTGTTTTTTATTTACAAGATTGCAGGTTCATAAATCTGTCAATTTTTCCACAACTATAATTAAAATTCTTCTTTTCATGTATGTATAGTATATAACTTTACCTTATGAATACTGTACATTTTCTTGAATTGAATTGAATACTTGGTGGTGGTATGTACACTACTAACACATACATTGCATAATTGTACAGTAAAACAAACACCTTGTTGGAATGTTTGGTGGGTAGTATGTTCACTACTAACTTATATTCTACTACATATGATACCTCGGACAGAAGCATGACAGTTCTAATTTAGAACAAAAAGCATTTATTTACAAATTAAATCACAATACAGTTACTTTAAGATTGCCTGTTGTACCATTCACATAATACACAGTTGTGGTCTAAGGGAGATAACTACCTATTTTTAAAGTATTCCTTTGAATCTGCAAGTAATGATGTACATGTACACACAAACAAATAAATTATGGTACAGTAACAGCATGCTACATATATGGATTCATATCTGAATTTCCTAATTCATGTTTTCTTTATCACCTCCAATATCAAAATAGTTATTCTTTTTAGTCCTAGTCAACAATTATAATTATGTGCAAATTAGAATATGCTGCAAAATAAGTATACGGTAATCATACAATTTTAACATAGAAGTCATAAAATGAAAGTCAAACATATATGTAATATAACAGTTTCTTTACAACACAATAGTTGATGGCCAATGTTGAGGCCACTGATGGTAAAACTCGCAACTTTTAATGGATATTAATTTTAAAGAGAAAATTATTGCTTGCTCTCTCTGTCTATACGATTGATTAAAAAGTGTTATATATTCTAGTCAAGAAATGGACGAATAAGTGTATGTCCCTTCAAAATATATTTCAGATGAATCACATTATTATTGGTACAGATTCAAGAGGACGCGGTTTGGACAAGTTCCTGTATAAAGACAAACATGGGCAGAGATCGACCTTATAGTTAAGCCAGGTGGAACTTTACAAAGCATAGCCAATGTTGTGAAGGATAAAATTGCATTCATATCCATGTGTGAAAGTTCTTTACCTAACTTTTTCATTGTTCTCTCTGCTTGTATATGCAATTTAACCAGTAAATTAAAACATCAAGATGGTACAGAAGTATCATATTCTGATGGCAATATAAAAAAGAACTCTCTTATAAGAGAATTAGAATATATATATTCTAATATGAACACACCATTTATAAAAACAAAAGTGTGTCACATTGCACCCGTTTCACTTATCAAGAGTGAAGAACATTTTAAAACAATAAATAAATTGTCAAAAAGTATTTTTTCAAAATCTGAAAAAATGGAGCAACAAAAATACCTTGAGGCTGATATAGCTGATACAAACAACCATATATCTTTTCTTAATCAAAAATATAAAAGGCTTTCTATTAGGTGGGACAAAGATATTTTTAAAACTAAATCAAAAAAATGGGTCACAATAAACAATATAAAAAAGTTACTTTTTGGGATTATTCACATCTACCTGATGGTGTTCATCCGAACACCTTCCTGGAATCTAAATGGTTCACCTATCTTTTTAAATCTCTCCAGAAAGAAATTTCAAATAAGTACAGTGCAGAATCAGACTCAGATTCTGATAGTGAAACATGGGATTTTAAGAGAATGTAATGTTTTTTAAATACCAGAAATTTTAATATTTTAGATACAGTTATAAAATTCATATACAAAATATTTTGTTCATGTTGGTGGGGGACATGTCTGTCTGTAACCATACCATGAACATATATATATATATATTCTCAACAAGCATCAAATTCATATAAATTTGCTTAAGCCTTAAGTTAAGGTTAATCTATATACATATATTTCCTGAAAAATAACTTGATTACAATAAGAAGTAATTATATATCTATATTCTATTTGACTGTCATATTAAATTATATTAATGCCTTTCAAAAATACCATGTAAAATGTATACGACATGTATTGACATTAACAATTGTATATTCAGTAAAGACTCAAGATCATCTATCAGGTTTGTATACATGGATACTGCAACTGTGTCGAGAAATGTTAATGCCCTTAATTTACCAGTTTTAGTGTATAATTAATGTATACCACCCATGCACTAGTTTTTGTGGATCTGTGACAAACTATCTTTCCACCTCTCCATACATAAAAATAAAGGTTTGATGAGCACATGTTACATGCATGTTTGTCTACCTGTCTTTTCAAACAGAAACAATGCATCTTGATCTGTTCATCATTTATACTACACACGCACACCATATATTGGTGTAACATTAAATCCCCAATGACAATATCGCACAGTAATCTTGTTTTAACATTTCAGAATGATTACTACCAGACATGAATAATAGTCAAATGTACATATACAGAAGATTTAGAGTGGTAAGTACAAATTCTTCATTGTGTTATCAGGTTATTTGAAAATTTTTAACTCGCGCCCATGTCCCAATGTCTTGCCAAGATATACCAGGTACAATCTTCTGTCACTACGTTCGTCAATAGGCAGTGCCTATATATATTCATATTAATAATTATAATGTTAATAATAACTTTACAATAATAAAATAACTATGGTAGTATGAATAAATTTACAGTATAGTTTAAATGAAAAGAAACAATACTTGAATTATCTCCCTTTGATTATAGTCTTCTGCAGTATGATATACTGTGCCATTTCAGGGTCTACATAAATTAACTTTACTAATAAGTTATCATACATTTTTGTTAAACATTAATGATTATAAAATATGGTGACTTCAAATACTTCCTATTTTCTTAAGAATTCTATATAATTTTTAGTTTTGTTGGTAGGTTGATTTTAAAAAAGTGAATAAAATTCTAAATTCTGATAGAAAATTTAACTTGCTATTTTGTTTACAAAGGCAATGGAATATTAAATTTATTTATCTTTGCTATTATTCTTCTTTTAAATAGACATGTTTTATATTTATATTTTAAAGAAATTTAGAAATCAAATTTGTTTGATGGATCTATTTGCAGTATCTGTAATTTAATTAGCTCAGTCTGCATTTTTGTCAAAATTTGTTTGTCCTTAATTAATTTTATTTCTTCTTTTATCTTTTCTTTTTCTAAATGTAATATCTCTTCCGTTTAAACATTTTTCTTTCTTTTTGTTGTTGTTGTTGTATTGCCATGTGGCAAGTCTGATACTTCCATATCAGTATTTAATAATGATTCATCCTCAATGGATCCCATGTCTATGGTAACAATATCTAAACAAAAAAGAATGTGTTTATCTCATATTTTTAAATGTGTTTATTATGTTTTTAACCACATACAATTTGTTCTTAAAAAACTATAAAAAAAACTTGCATATGATTCAATTCTTATCTAATTGACAAATAAAATACAACCTGTGGCAATTGCAAACAATGTACAGGTAAAGGTCAGACTTTTAAGTTGATCACTGCAAATAAATCAGAGATAATAATTTGCATTTGTAAAATATGTTTATTTTACTATACATAAATTGAGTGTAAAGAGTAGAAACTTATTGGTCTGTGGACAAATCCAATATGAGCAAATTGTTTTTAAAAGTCTAAAATCATAGAAATCAAATTTGTAACGCTACATTGCAAGTTGCACAGGTGAGCAAGAAAACATCACCAAGCAATGGACCTCTAATCATTCTATTTTAAATGCAGATGGATTTTTTTAATTTTTATTTTATTTTTGTATCTATGGCAAACTTAAACTCCAGTTACATTTTATCAAAAAATAAAATATTCTGTGCTTGTTCTAATATAGAATATCCAGTTGAACAGAGGGAAAGAAAAAGTTTGATATGTTAATGTATAGCAATAATTGTATTAAAGAACAAAATCATTTTGCAAATTTTATTTTCGCACTTTGGTGATATTTTATTTATTAAGCATAAAAAGCACCAGAAAAAAAGCAAGAAGAACAAGTGTTGATTTAAGGAACAGTTTCCTTAAGAATTAAGCACATTTGCAATCTTTTCCCAAGCAGCCTGCTTAGACTGCTTGGACATTCCGGATCCAGATGGCCCAGAAAAACTGCCGAAAAGAACCCCCGACTTTTTCCCAACTTCTTCTAGTAAAAAGAGTTCTTCTTTTGTCCAGTTGGACTCTCTGTCTCTCTTTTTTACTTTAAGCGGAGTCTCGCTGACCTCAGTTTCCATTTTTTTACCGAACGTAGTAAATCAGAAACAATGCAGACGACCGCGGCGAAATAAAAATAAATTCCGTAACAATACAAAAACGGCCCGGTCAAGCATTTCGAATGTAAACAGATATAAAATGCTACTTTATTTAACGGTATTTATGATTTCATGTTCGCGTAATCGCAGAAATACAACGAAATTCCCGTGAATTTACGACACAATTGTGAAGGAAACCGCCAATGTATACGTTGACAACCAATACATTTTGTACCTTCAATACGTAAGAGTTCCAACGGACCGCTTGTATTCTTAAAAATCCGCGAATTGCCTTGCGGTTTCCATGACAGAGTTAAGCAAAAAATCTTAATCGCATAAGTTTAGACTTAGCTAAGTTTGAGTTAAGTTTTTTTGGTTATCCACTTTTTTTAAACTTTACTTAGTTAAGTCAAAATTTATTTTTTGAAAGTAAGTTTTAGCTAAAGTTAAGTATTGTTCGTGATTTCGGGGTCTGTAGTCGTCGAAGTCGGAAGATCATCACATTGGCATGACGTCATTTGAACAAACTTGGCAATTTCAAATCATTTGGCAGTGAAAGCGATAACCAGGAGCGAACTGCTTCTTCGACATGCTAAAACGTTTCAGTCGATATTTTTGGACAATATTTTCAGTGTGCGAAATTAGCCATGGACCGAGTCTATGATAAATACTGTCGGTCTAGATTACTCAAAAATGAAGAAGACCGATAGTCTATGACACATTCTAAGTCTGTATTATATATTAACCCTCTTACTCCGAGGGTCACGTGTCCTTAACCGGCTTATTCCGAGAGTGACATATATGTCCTTTTTCACACTTGTGATCTATATTGTAAACTCTAGATAAAAAAGCTAAAGATATAAACTTTTTAATTTATATTTAGATACATCATTAATCAAGTGTTTATTCATTTCAGTTTCACAACAAACAATGACGTCATTACCGTTATAATGACCTCATTATTGGGCTAACTGCGTTAACACATGCGTTCTAGATAATGGAGGAAGACCGAGTGGGTGTTTTGCCTTGAATTATTGGGCCTTGGTTTCCTGTTTTCCATCCAACAGATTCACCAGACCTTTGCCCCTTTTAATCATGATTCGGGCCCAGTTAATGTCCAACCTAATTTACCTCCAGTGCAGTACTTTTTACAGTTGTCTATTGCAAACGGTTCTTTTTTCCTCTGTTAGTAACAGAATCAAATAGATATGCGGCACAGTGTAATGCACAGAGTTGGGTGCCAGTAAATGAAGATGATATGAAAGCTTTTACAGGGTTGTATTTGGCAATGGGCATAGTAAGAAAGCCATCCATATGGTCCTACTGGGAACACCCTGTATCAAATGAGCTCTTTGATACCCCATGCTTTCGTGAAGTAAGGGCAAGAGATCGTTTTGAAAAAAATAATGCAATATCTGCATTGTAACGATATTACAACTGCACAACCGGTAGGGACGCCTGCATATGATCTTTTACATAAAATTAAACCATTGCTCGATTTGTTCAATAAATCGTTTGTAGAAAATTTTAGGTAAGTTTTTCATGTCAAGGTTCAAATTCACTTTGCTTCTGGATTGTGATTCAGACATGTATTAGTATGTTTGTTTTTGATTTGATAATGTTTCTGAAGATACATAAGGAAAAAATCTAAAAACAAAATTCTGTGTTTTTTGTGGGATTCGAACCCACACATAGCATCTTGCGATATCTTAGCAGTCCACATACTTTATCAACGAGCTACCGAAGCTTACAAGTGTTTTGTACACGCTATAATATATGAATGGCGGACAATGATGAGGGTTTAGTTTTTAAGCGTTTTTCATTTTTTCTTACTTATACTGGATATATTTGACTTACCATAGTTCTTTGTTCCTTTCATTCTCAAAATTGACTTGCACGTGACGGGTGTAGCTAGCTAGACAGGAGGTGCTTACCCTTTCGAAGCACCCGGCCTCACTTCCTTGATGGAAGTTCACGTGTATAACATGTTTTGCCAGTTTACAAAGTTTTTGCTTCGTTTTGGGATTGTGATATGGACAAGGACTGGTATGTTTGTTTTATTTACCAGTGATGGCAGACATGCCCATGGATAATTTTTAGGTCAATAAAAACTAAATTAAATACCTTCATTGTTCAGGGACAGGCCCCTTATCATTATGCAATCGCAATATGTGTATGCAGTCAAATGTATGGAAATAGCCCTTTATTGTTTTGCTTTTAATCACCGTTTTCACGCATACATACATATATATATATATATTTATATATATATTAATACTTTTTCGTTACAAGAGATATCTTTATTGACATGACACTTTAGAACATACTTTTTCTATAGATAAAAAGTAACTTTAACCAATATTTCATTAATGTAAATTTTGGCATCCATTTAAATTTTTCTTATGGGTCAATTCCTTATATTTTCCCTCGTCATAATTTTAAAAGAATACATTACAGCAGCCCTAAATTTTGTCTACTAAAATGGTGGCCAAATCGACCTGGAACTGTGTCTGGCGACCTACAATTTGTAAATGGTGGCCTGCATGTCCACTTTAAATTATAACTTTTGTGACTAGAGAACAGATATTATTTCTGTGTTACAGAATTTTCATGGTTCTGTTGCAATATAATGATACTGTTCAGGCAATATAATAGACACTTTACATCATAATTATTGTTATTAATAACACTAATGTAAGTGATTGTAAGTCAATTTTAAAAATGAGCATTTTTGTTTTCCATAACTAAAAGTTGCCTTAATTGTTCATCATTTGGAAGAAAAGATTGCCTGTCTACTTAGAATTTCCACTGGCCACCAGAAAATTTAAATTGGTGGCCAGCTGGCCACTTAGTTTTGAAATCCACTTTGAGGGCTGTACAGTGAGTACAGTATTCTGAAAGCAGATTTTACGACATTAATAGGTTAGATCAGCATGTTGCCATTGACGAAAGAGTTATCGGTTTTAAAGGAAGACACAAACTTAAGCAATATCTGTCAAACAAGAAAAGGCACCGTTGGGGAGCGAAGATGTGGGTGTTATCTAATTCTAACACTGGTTATATATACCAGGCATATACTTATTTCTGGAGAATACTGGAACTTAAGAACGAAGAAATAGTGCGATTAACTTAGGAGATAACTGTTTTGCATTTGAAGAGGTCTTGCGGAACCAGTGAACTGGTATTTGCGACCGTAAAATCCAGCTTTTATGGTCGGAGCTCTTCAAATGCAAAACATTTATCTCCATTCTAATGCAAATTAAATAAAATATACTAAAAAATCAACTCAGTTGATGGAAATTCCCATTGCTTTGGTTAGAGTTTATTTAACTATACAATATACAATTAATTGAACAAAGTTTACAATCTATCACAATTTCAAACTTTTTATACATTGTAAGTACCAAACCAACAAAATATAACGATGTATAAAAAGTGTATAATGTAATGGCAATGTATAACTCTTTTTCATGCAGTGACACTGTTCTACATTTACATATATGTGTTTTCATCCGTTGTATGACAAAATACTTATCAGAATTTGCTTTGATGTTAAGAACAGTCAATTGTGTCTTTGATATCCTCTTTCCTTGCACACTTATTAGGTTTCGATAACCTCTCTGACTTGTTCAGATAGTATCTCTCTCTCTCTCTCACACACACACACTTCTTTCTCCGAGACACACTGCAGTACAAATGTGCAATGCTTATAGTCGAAATAAATTTCATATTACAAAAGCAATGATGTACATTTGTATATGCAATATAAAATTTGTATCGACAAGATTTCAGTGTTTTACGGATTGTTTGCACGCTGTTTGATATAAAATTGATTTTATAATTTTTAAATGTTCGTTGTATAGGACCACTGATTGCAAAAAAGTGAGGTTTGAAGCCCCAACCACAACCCCCCCCCCCCCCAAAAAAAAAAAAAAAAAAAAAAAAACTTCTTAAAGCAACACTTCTGAACACCTTTTTTCCATTATGTCCGGTACCCGTTCAGAGTCAAGAGTTTGATAATCAGTGGTCCCTGTATGATGGTAGCGTGTCTTTTGTTTCTTTTTTCGCTGTGTGTGTGTTTGTGTGTGTATGTGTGTTCGAGTACCTTATTTCAGCTACAGCTTAATTTTTCATTATTCTAAAACAATACTATCCGGTTGAAAGAAACCATTATTATTTAACAGTGAACACCAGTGTATATGTACATTATTGTTGTGTGTTAATTACTTAGATAACAATTGCTATTAAAAAAAATATATGTTTTTAATCTCTATTGTTAGATGTAAATATATAAAGGGAAACACACAACAGATGATGGAACATATGAAAACGGTCAAGGATACCATGTTGTTACAAAGTTAATGCAGCCGCATTATCACAAGAACCACCATGTTACTATTGATAGATAATTTTAGGACCAAAATCAATTCACGATCTCTACCAACAGGGAACCTATGCCACAGGGACCACCCTTATAAATAGGAAAGGAATTACCGAAGGACTAAAAAGACAAAGCCTCGCTTAAAATGAAAGACGCATGACATTTAAGGAACTTACGATCCAGATCTTCGAGGGAGAAAGATCCGTTTTCATCGTATTGTAACTGCAACAGGTACATATATCCATGTTTAGTTTGTTTGATTTTGTAGTCCTAAATATAAAATTGCATCGGAATTTTTGAAAAGAGATAAACTTTGTTGGTAAAAAAAGCATGTATATCAAAGTGAACTATAAAGCAAAAAATATTTCTCATATTCATAACTTAGACTATGAATGTATTATTTACTTTTTCTATTTCAGTTAACGCATATATTTTGTATAGAATTAGTTTCATGGTCCAACATAAGATAAATCGTATGCAATTTCAACAAGAAATATGTAAAAGCCTTATTGGGGATTTTAGGAGAAACCGCAATGTACCAAGACGTGAATATCCAGTTGCACTTCGTCGTCTGAATGAGAGACACTTCATAAATTTTATTGCTCAAAATAAGAGAAAGATTTGTGTTGGATGCAATTCAAAAGTGAGGACATGGTGTTGTGATTGCAAAGTGGGACTGTGCATTGTTTGTTTTAGAATGTTTCACACAATGGTTGTTTTCCAACGTGATCAATGAAAATGTAACATGCGTACAAAATTACGTGAATAGCTTCGCTTCACTTAAGGACGAAGTCAAAAAAAGGTTGTAACTTGGACGACACAATTTCTTGCTGGACAAGACAAATTATGAAATTAGTACAACATGGCCGAACCGCCGTCGTCGGGGGGAAAAACAAATAAAAAAATCTTGAAATGGGGTCTGAAATTGCATGAGGCTTTCTAAATTTTAAATTGTATCCGAACCCCCACCCGCGGGAGGGTTTAAGCACCCTCGAGCACTCTCCCCAGCGCGGCCGTTGGCCGGACGATCGCTACTTTGTGGCGCTCACTGCTAAGTCTATAAAGTCTAAGTCTATAAAACACATGTGGTGACTTTATTTTCTATGGACCAATTGTCTATGATATGCTTAAAACTAGTTCACACACTGTATTTTATGATATTTTTTTACGCATGTATTGAAATAAAATTTGACAACAATATTCATAGCACCCAGACTTATAAGTTATTAAAAACAAACTTTTTTTATTATTTTATTTTCTGAAACATGTAAAAAAAATTCAGACTCATTTTGTTTGAAAATGCCCATATGCAAAATGCAAATTTTTTTAAATGCAATTATCAGCTATTGTTTTTCATTTAGATCTGATCTTAGTAAGCAACGCCAAAAGTCTTCAGGATATTGAATTTCTGTCATTACTCAAGACGCTTTTACGACCACGCCCGGCCAAACACTATGTAACTCAGCCTGGGATTAATGTGAGAATGGGTTTTACAAGTGGGCGACACCGTAAGGGATATTACATTTCTAGAAACAACATTGAAATTTATTAATGGGTGTTTATTAATTAGCAGTCTTTTTACAAAAATAATCCAATGGAATTCGCCAGTGTATCACGTGATACCTCATAGAGTTTGTGCAGGACAATTATTTCTATATTGGCAATGGAATTGCATAAAATGACGTTTTCCCATAATAATGTCGTTTTTTTCGGGAATATCGTAATCGTTATCCATTTCACTCCGCACAAACGTGAAGAGGTATCGATCACGTGGTACACTGGCGAGTCCCATTAAGAATAGTGCTTCCTGCTCGCTTTAAACCTTAATGCCAGCCCCGGTTTAACAATCATTCCTTATCTTAAGAATTTCCTTAACTTAAATTTTTTCCTGAAATTTAAGATTATTTCTTAAAGCTATTCGTGCATTATTATAGGCATTTTGTCTTTGTACGAATGCAAAATCATCCCAAAGTGGACAATAATGATATTGGTCCTCATAATTTAACAGCATAAAGCATTCCTGACATTGAACAGCAATAGGTAATGCCTGATTGTTGATATGAAATCGTCTACCTCCCATCATTGAAATTAAATGTGAAATCTAAAGCATTCTGTGATAGGCTATTCTCAATTGATCTCTGAAAAAGGTACAGCCATGGTCCTGTTCATAGTAATTAAGAGGTATATCACAGTGAATACATCTATGAAGGCGTGGAACTACAGATAACCATATTTCACATGTTGTATTTCCTGTACCTCCCATTTGTAAAACTGTAAATGAAAAAAAATTGTTATTTCTTATTTAATTGAAGGTCCGTGAGGCCATCAAACTTATCTTCAAAAAAGGGTTTAATTTTACAGTAGGACCTCTGCGGGATAGAGTGGCGGCTGTGCCGTCAACCTACTGTATACTTTATGACCAAACACACCAATGTTACTTCATCGGTTTTACAATGCCGAAAGCCACCTCTCCTGGCCTATTAAGAAAAAAAATCTGTCCAAAATCACAAAAAAGCACAAATAATAGAAACACGGCCTAAAGATATGCCTAAAGATGATGAGGATGCTGATGAGGATAAATATGCGGATGCTGATGAGGATGCTAATGAGGATAAATATGCGGATTCTGATGAGGATGTTGATGAAGATGAAAATATGGAAGTGGATGTCAAAGAAGAAGTGGATAATGTCAACGATGGAGAAGCCGATACCTCTGTCTATGTAGATGCTATTGATGATGATGATGATGATGATGATGAGGGTAAAACAGAACAGGTATCTGATGACATGGCACGATTATCTGTTAATGCTGCTGCTAATGAAGATGGTAATAATAATAACAAAAGACGTAAAAAAAAGAGCAATGGGTGCGCAGTCCTGTAGTCACGAGAAGTAGAAGTGGAAAGCAGAAAGGAAAAGGGGTACAGAAGAGAAAGAAAGGAAATGGGGTACAGATTGGTGGAAGGATATCTAATATGGGAAAAGGATTGGTTACTCTTATGACTACTATGAATCCTATGTTACGATTTAGTCCTTTGGTTATGTCTGCTAAACGTGCTGGAATGATATAATTAACTCCCATAAAAAAAAGTTATGTATTATCTCCCTTGTTATTGTTATTATTTTACATCACGTGACTAATTACCAATGGCAACAGATTTCGTCTATAAATAGCGGACAGGTATGGATCTTCATCATTTCTATTGTAGCAACCGTCAATGTCGGACGTGTCAATAGGGAAGTTTTACTCAGGTATGTAAAAGTGCCATATCAAAGCATGTCACGCACTAATAAAAATCGTAAAAAATATATAGCACTGCAGTGTATTATTCGCAACTGGGATTTTTGTCGTTTTTACAAAACGCAACACCTAAACAGAGGAAAGCCATATTAGCTGTAATAACACCCGATCAATTACGTGCATTACACGAAATAGCGGAAAACGCAGTGTATGGTAAAGTGAAATTTCCAAATTCTGTGAAGA
This sequence comes from Tegillarca granosa, assembly GCA_029721355.1. Classification (NCBI taxonomy): domain Eukaryota; kingdom Metazoa; phylum Mollusca; class Bivalvia; order Arcoida; family Arcidae; genus Tegillarca; species Tegillarca granosa. Next base: position 49,886 of record JARBDR010000305.1, on the reverse strand, counting down.
GGACACTGTCTCGCCATAGACGAAAAATAATAAAATTAGCCAAAAGTACCAACAACACAGATAGAAAGGAAGCAATACAAAGTGGAGGATTTCTACCATTTTTGTTAGCACCTCTTATGGGAGGACTTGCATCGCAATTCATGCAACGAAAATGAGTAATTTCTATATGTATTTACCATCGTCTGTGGATACTACAGGTGGATATCTTAATCGTCACGCTCACTATACTGTACCAATGCCAAAACACATAGTTTTGACAGGAGACTGAGAATGTGCGTTAGTAGAAATGCATTATGTAAACTCTGTTACTAACTTGAATGATGTACATATTAAATATAGCCCCGAGGCAAGCAAGGAATTAGATATTGATTTAACAGGATTATAATTTTACTTCGGCTGAGAAACTGTTCAATTTTATTAATGAAAGATTTTTCAATCAGATAGTAGCATTTTATCGAGTAAAAGCAGTTGCATTAGGATCAACAGTAGGATCTTTGTTCCAAAATTTACAGGGGTTAAAGAGTCTGACTCCGGAGAAGCAGATTTAAAGATAGCTAACAATCAATACATAACTGGTATAGAATTATTTCATTATAGCAGATTAAACGATACAACCTTAATGTATGTAGATATACCTGGCACATATACCTTGCCAAATAAATTCTTGCAGATATTAATAAGTGGAGATACCAACAGAATAACTACGATAAAGGGAGACGTTAATAGATCTATTCATGCGGACTATTTAACATTTAACACTCCGCATAACACTATTGCAGATAAAACGGTACAATTTAGTGGAATGGATTATTCATGGTTTACAGCAACATCAATATTTTGGGTGTATTTAGATATAATTGGAGATGTTATATCTGGTAATGCCCAAACATCATTACTAAGGGTTATCAATAGCGGTCGTTCACCTTTCATACCTAAAAAAAATTTGGAAATTACTACTTCCATATTTCCCGAACCGTTAGTATATGTGCCAGTAAAGAAAACAACATTTGGAACCATTACAGTAGATATATTAGATGAATATGGCAATGAGCAACCATTTATGCAAGACCTACCAGGTGTTAATATATTAATACATTTCAGGAAAAAAGTATTATGAGCTTCTATGTGTATTTACCATGTATGTCATCAAAGGCAACAGCGGATTTTACAATCAGTTTACCACAATCTATAAATGTAACGTCTCCAATGAATTGTGCATTATGTGAGGTCCACCGGACAGGAAATATAACAATTGATTTATCCGGCGAATACTATATAATATTTAAAGTAACAGATGATTTTAAGGATCATATAGATGTATTTGGTCCTGCAAAATGGCCGAAAAATTTACGAATACCGCTAAATGCTAACCATTTACGCAATCCAGAGTTGTTAATGAATTACGTGAATAATGCAGTTTATGTGTACTTAGAACAAATTTATGAACTATATCCGTCTTATATAAGGAAGAAAGTGACATTTCATAGATTTTTAGAAATATATCAATTACATCCGTTATCGATACTGTTTGAACATGAATATGATAACTTTCAAAAACACAAAATAACATGTATATGTATATAGCTCCAGGGATGGCAGTGGCATTTTCAACGTGTTTAGTAGAATATTTTACTAAAAAAAAACTGCTGCAGAGTTATTAGTCCCCAGATTAAAATTTAATCATAATCCTTATTACGAGTCATTTACTAATCCAGTCGATAAAATACATTCAGACCGGAATAATGTTATTACATTAAAGTTTAATGGTATAGAATTGAATACCATGATATACACTTTTTCAAAATTGAGCATAGAATTGGATATCGTAAAACCCGTTATGAACAGTAAATATTTTACCAGAACAGTTGGAGTTGTTCCGCAGGTTAAACAAGACAAACAAGATAAAATACATTCATATATCGTGAAGAATCGTCAATATCACAGTGTAAGGAGTGGACAGATCAATACCATTAGAATGAAAGTATATGATTCTGATAACAACATATTATCTTGGGACAATTCGCAGAGGTTGTTTGAACTTCTGCATTTCAGAAACTATTAAAGAAAGATGAACGGTTACCTAAAGTACTATAATGAACAGGCACAATATGGTGGTTCCTTTTATTATGGTAGACGACCTATGGGAGGTCAGGGAATAGGAACTGCCTTAGCTGCCCGAACTTTATATATATATGCTTGTTTTGTAGCGGATTATAAGCTGTCTCGTAATAACGATTAGAAGAATCATCAATTAATAAGCTGGGGTCTGATATTTTCTGCGACCTAGTGTTGTTATTAGTTAAATATTCACTAAACACTTTGATAATGCCACTTTTATCCATGGAGGTATATACATATACATGTGATGTTGTTTTTCAAATTTATCATGTTCATGTTCAAACATTACGGTTAACGGATGTAATTGATATAGTTCTAACCATTGATGAAATGACGTTCTCTTCCTTATATTAGACGGATATAAATTATAAATCTGTTTTAAGTACGCATACACTTTAACATTCACGTCCTTCATTAACAACTCTGGATGGCCTAAATGGTTACCATTAAGTGGTATTCGTAAATTTCGCGGCCAGTTTAAACTACCAAAATATTTTTCAAAATTTTCCACCTTGAATTTATCTGTTATTTCATATATTATATAGTATTCTCCGGATACATTATTTGTTAAATTTCTTGTCCGGTGAACCTCACATAATGCACATTTCATTGATGAAGTTACATTTATAGATTGTGGTAAAGTGATTGTAAAATCCGCTGTCGCCTTTGATGACATACATGGTAAATACACATAGTAACTCATAATACTTTTTTCCTGAAATGTATTAATAAATTAACACCTGGTAGTTCTTGCATAAATGGTTGCTCATTGCCATATTCATCTAATATATCTACTGCAATGGTTCCAAATGTTGTTTTCTTTACTGGCACATATACTAACGGTTCGAGAAATATGGAAGTGGTAACATCCAAATTTTTTTTAGGTATGAAAGGTGAACGACCGCTATTGATAACCCTTAGTAATGATGTATTGGCATTACCAGATATAACATCTCCAATTATATCTAAATACACCCAAAATGTTGATGATGCTGTAAACCGTGAATAATCTAGTCCACTAAATTGTACCGTTTTATCTGCAATAGTGTTATGCGGAGTGTTAAATGCAAAACCGTCCGCAAGGGTATTTCTATTAACATCTCCCTTTATCGTTAGTATTTTGTTGTTATCTCCACTTGTTAATATCTGCAAGAATTTATTTGGCAAAATATATGTGCCAGGTATATCTACATACATTAAGGTTTTATCGTTTAATCTGCTATAATGAAATAATTCTATACCAGTTATGTATTGATTGTTAGCTATCTTTAAATCTGCTTTTCCGGAGTCAGATATTTTTAACCCCTGTAAATTTTTGAACAAAGATCCTATTGTTGATCCTAATGCAGATACTTTTCCTCGATAAAATTCTACTATCTGATCAAAAAATCTGTCATTAATATAATTAAACAGTTTTTCAACCGAAGTAAAATTATATCCTGTTAAATCAATATCTATTTCCTTGTTTGCCTCGGGGCTATATTTAATATGTACATCTTTCATGTTAGTAATAGAGTTTACAAAATGCATTTCTACTAACGCACATTCCCAGTCTCCATTCAAAACCATGTGTTTTGGCATTGGTACAGTATAATGAGCGTTACGATTAACATATCCACCTGTAGTATCCACAGACGATGGTAAATAGATATAAAAATTACTCATTGTTGCATGAATTGCGATGCAAGTCCTCCCATAAGAGGAGCTAACAAAAATGGTAGAAATCCTCCACTTTGTATTGCTTCCTTTCTATCTGTGTTGTTGGTACTTCTGGCTAATTTTATTATTTTTCTTCTATGGCGAGACAGTGTCCTCTTCACAGAATTTGGAAATTTCACTTTACCATACACTGCGTTTTCCGCTATTTCGTGTAATGCACGTAATTGATCGGGTGTTATTACAGTTAATATGGCTTCCTCTGCTTAGGTGTTGCGTTTTGTAAAAACGACAAAAAATCCCAGTTCAGAATAATACACTGCAGTGCTATATGTTTTTTACGATTTTTATTAGTGCGTGACATGCTTTGATATGGCAATTTTACATACCTGAGTAAAATCCCTATTGACACGTCCGATATTGACGGTTGCTACAATAGAAATGATGCAGATACATACCTGTCCGCTATTTATAGACATCTGTTGCTATAGACATCTGTTGCCATTGGTAATTAGTCACGTGATGTAAAATAATAACAATAACAAGGGAGATAATACATAACATTTAATGTACAATAAACAGGAAGATAATACATTATATCACTCCAGCACGTTTAGCAGACATAACCAAAGGACTAAATCGTAACATAGGATTTATAGTAGTCATAAGATTAACCAATCCTTTTCCCATATCAGATATCCAACCACCAATCTGTACCCCATTTCCTTTTTGTCTCCACTGTACCCCTTTTCCTTTTTGCTTTGTCCTTCTCCCTCTACTTCTCGTGACTACAGGACTCCTTACAGAACTCCTTGAACTGCCCGCCCATTTCCCTCTACGTCTCGTGACCACAGGACTCCATATCTTTCTTTTTGCATTATCATTATCATTAACAGATAATTGTGCCATGTCGTCAAGGACCTTATTATTATCAGATACTTGTTCTGTTTTAACATCATCATCCTTATCATCCTCAACATCATCATCATCATCCTCATCTTTAACATCATCATCAATAGCATCAACATCCACTTCTTCTTTGACATCTACTTCCATATCTTCATCTTCATCAACATCCTCATCAGCATCCTCATCAGCAGTCGCATATTTATCATCAGTATCTTCATTAGCATCCTCATCTTTAGGCCGTGTTTCTATTTCTGCTTTTTGTGATGTTGGAATTTTGATACCAATACCGGTGACTTGACGATATAATGCTTGGTATTTATTTCTTAATACTTTATATTTATTCCACCAATTCTTTGGTTTGGATGTTATTAAATTATCTAATTGTTTTTTCCACTTTAACAGCAACTTTAAAGAGGGATTCATATACGTTTGCAGAAATAGATTACGACCTGTTTGATTTCTTATATGAATACCAAACATATTGTTGGCTCTTAAACGGCAGTGTTCTGGTATATTAGTATTTAAATTTACGGTTAAATATCCATGTGGTACAGCTGATACAGCTTTTTCATATTCAGACATAAATACATTGGATTTTTGAGGAAACATTCTACGTCCTAGCATAGCGATTTGATCTTTTCCTAAAGCATGATTAAAGAGGATTAAATATTTAGCATTCAATGTTATATCTCTAGAAGCTCTTCCTTGTGGAAATACATTTTGTACTATATATATGACAGATAGATTTTTATGCCTTCCTTTCGAAAATAAATCAGCCACTCGTTCATCATTTTTGGCATATGTCATAAGATCATCTATTATAAACAAATTTCTCTCACGAATGTTAAAAAAGGTATTTGATTGTAATTGTGGCGGTAATCCTTTTACGAATTGCACGCCGGAAATGGTTGACTTTATTTTGTCATATAATGGTTGCCATTGACTATAACTCCATACGATTCTCTTGGAGGTGGTGATATGGTCTGCCTTCTATATTTCAGTATCTCTACGATTAAATTAGTCTTGCCACTTCCCGTAGGACCTGCACATACTAAGGTAAACGGATGTATTAAAGGCGGACATGTCATCTAAATCCAAAATAAAACAAAAACAAAATATAATATTTAGTATTTTTATTAACACTATAACACTAATATATTTTACATAGTATCCATTTTCTTGCTCTCACTATCAACTTGGTGATTTTGTCTACCCTGGCCTCTACAAGTTGTACAATTACAACATCTTATGCTCGCCTCGTCTTCACTATCAGAAGATATTTCAATCACGGTATTATCTCCAACAAACGGTGGGAATTGAAAGTAACATTGTGATCCTTCCTCTCCAAACAACTCGTGAAGCATTTCCCTTCCTACTTTTACTCTGTTCTCCGGTAGTGAAATTTGATCTGCCATTAGCTGTAGCAATTGAGACAATTCTCTTAATGCATACGCCAATATGTTCTGTGTAGTGATTTCACACTTTAAAACTGCTTTGCTAAAGGTATCAGTATCAGACTTCTGGGCCAAAGCCAAATCAATGTAGGAACATAGATGGTAGTTATCGTCTAATGGATACAACGAGTAGTTAATGATAATGTCTCTAAGATCCTTTAGAACGTTCATTGCTAAGTCATACAGATCCATATCTATTAAAACCTCAATTAAATCGACTAAATGCACATGACCGCCACTTCTCATCAATTGCATATTAACCCGTAATATTTTCTCCGAGTTTGGACGAGATAAACATAATTCCGCAGTGCTTTCATTTATAATATCTCTTGACCACAGCCGACTGATATATCCATTTATAACATCATTATCCATTGCATCCCAATATCGGCAAGTACTTTTTTGTATTACAGCTCTCATTATGTTCCTTGAAATTTTAAACGCTTGATGTTCATTTAACCTGCCATTAACTACTTCCATCTCTTTTTTCCATCGTAGTGGCACAAAGGCCGGAATTTCAGTATTACATTTTTTCATTTCCAAATTCGCCTTAACTACCGACTCAGCCATGTTCTGCGACTTAAGTTGATCTAATTTGTGCTGTATGAATTGAGACAATTGTCCTAATGCATACGCCATTGACTACAGAGTCTTGACTACTATAATGATTGTGACGTCAAATACACATAATTACCTTGGAAACGTCCCCCCGCCGCCATCTTAATTTTCCCATCATTGTCCCAATGGCAATCCGGAATTAAAACCTTATCCGGTTTCGGTTTTTAGAATTTTCGAGATGACCCCTACTTCCGGTCGCCATTTTGAAGCACTGCATCATTAGTGACGTCAGAGCGTTCACCATTCGTCTGCCATCATTCCATAGCAAGATTTCGTCTTGAATAGACGTAAAATCATGTCGGAAGATTTGGTAAGTATAACAAACAAACAAAAAACACACAAAGACTCAAAATATATTTAATAATATATATATATATATATGATAAATATCCGTTTTCCTTACCTAAACATTTAATGGCATATATTGAGGCAACATATATTTAACTATAGTGTTTTGTTGCGATTTGGTGGTTTTCTTTTTCTTTCTGGTCTTTGTTTTTAAGGAATCTTCATATTTTTTAGATAATACTTGTTTAGGTATACTGGATGATTCGAACGATTGCCCATATAATCCCGGAATGGTGACATTTTTACAGAATTCAAACCATTCAATGTCTTCCTCTGATTTTAAAGCATATGCTAAATCAATTGGTTGAATTCTTTTACTTTTTCGACGGTACATATTGTTTTTTGCATTTTGAAGAACGTCTTGGATGCAATAATTAATAACTCCTTGTAAATAATGTCCTGCTGCTGGTGAAACCTTTTTGTGAGAACTTTTAAACCAACGTTTCAATTTACGGTGCAATTTAAGTCCTTCCCTATAATGAAATGATTTTTTGGGGGGTTTACGTTGTGAATTACTAGATGCTATTGATTTTGGTATTGTATCAATATCTGATTTTGTGGTTTGTAATTGTGTAGGTTTTATTGTGGACAGAAATTGCTCCCTCTTCTTACGAATACCCTCTGTTGATTTATGATAAAGATCTCGAATTCTTTTATCTTCAATTTTTTTTTGTTGTTCCTGTTGATAACTATTTATATCTCGTGCATAATTGTGAATAGACTCCATTAAAAACTTTGTATTTGGCAATGCCTGTGCCTTTCCTAATGGTTTTATTTCTGTCCAACCAAATAATTCAGGATTCCACACTTTCTGAAAATCTGCTTATGATATATGTGGATATTCAGGTGAGTTATGCCAATCCGTTGATACTGCCTCATCATAGCTATATAAATTCATTGATACTTCATCATCTAATTTTTTGGAAAACCTTGAATTCTTATATATATCCATATCCAGTATACATACCCTGCAATATACAAATTAAAATCCGGAATTGTAATAGAATTTGACCAGATCCGGTTTTCCTATTTATTTTTGTACTTGTAATAAAAGATAAAACGGTTCCGGATTCCGGATTTTCCCACCATTGCTACTAATGGGATTCCGGACAGTTGACCGGATCCGGTTTTGCTCTTATACACCATTCCGGTTTTTCCCATCATTGCACCCTATGGGCCGGATCCGGATCCGATTTTTTTTTTACAAACGCCTTCTCCCACCGTTAAGCCGTCATGGAACACCCACTCCTCCCATCATGGATCCCTCATAGGTCCCATCGTTATCTCAATGGAGAGCCTATATATAAAAAAGGTATATTATACTTTTTTATATATAGGCTCTCCATTGAGATAACGATGGGACCTATGAGGGATCCATGATGGTAAGAGTGGGTGTTCCATGACGGCTTAACGGTGGGAAATGGCGTTTCTAAAAAAAAATCGGATCCGATCCGGATCGGATTTTTTTTTTTTCCTATATTTTTTTTGTATTTTAAGACTCATAGGTATTTTTATTTATTTTTTTTTTTTATTTTTATTTATTTATTTATTTTTTTATTATTATTATTTTTTTTTTTTTTATTTTAGGACTCATAAATAATTTTTTTTTTTTTTTTTTTTTTTTTTTTTTTTATTTTAACTTTTAATTTTTTAGAGCTTCGACGAAGCGTTACGGCACTTATTAGATGATGACGATATCATAAGGGAAGAGACAGGCCTGGCGGAGAAGCTTGGCTTCGAATTTATATGTGAGAAATGTAGCCAAGCCTTCGTCAGGCCGCAGTTTCTACGGTATCACCAAAAAGAACCATCTAATTGCCAAGCATACAGACAATCTGTACTCAAGGACATCAGAGGAGAGAAAGGAACAGAAGGTGGTGAAGAGAAAGAATGTATTGAAGAAAAAAATAAACGATCGTACAAAAAGAAAAAGTACAACAAAAAGGTGACTCCTCGAACGAGGAGTGAAAAACAGATGAACAGTGACAGTAAGTGTCATGTTTTATATATAAATGATACACTCATACCCTGCAATATACAATATAAAATCCGGAATATTTGACCAGATCCGGTTTTCCTATTTATTTTTGTACTTGTAATAAAAGATAAAACGGATCCGGATTCCGGATTTTCCCACCATTGCTATTCCGGACAGTTGACCGGATTCGGTTTTGCTTTTATGCACCATGTTAAAATCCGGAATTATATTTGACCAGATCCGGTTTTCCTATTATTGTTGTACTTGTAATAAAAGATAAAATGGTTCCGGTTTCCGGATTTTTTCACCATTGCTATTGATTTAGATAATTGTGATATTATTCATCTATTTTGATATTTTATTATAGAGAAAAAGAGAGGATGAAGAGAATACAGAGGTAAAAAGACAAAGAATCGAGGAAAATACAAATAACAAAAACCAAGAATGTGACAGGAAGAGAAAAAGAGATGACACAGAAACGACAAGTCGCAAAAAATTAAAAGTAAACGGTTAGTAATTATCTATACTAATTTCATAATTTCTTTTTTAGCCAAAGCAAGATTTTTTATTGTAGTTTGTACGTAAAATTTCTATTTCAGCCAAACCAAGTCAGTTATTTGTTTTAACAAATCTTCTGAATTAAATTTACTTTTGTATTGTAGAATTCATCGATTCTGAGGTCGAAGTGGAGGACGATGCCGGAGACTCGGAGTCCGAGGAGCTAAAGTCGTTGGAGGAGGAGGAAAGAAGGTTGCACTCCTCCTTCATCGCCTCGGACTCCGAGGAAGTTGATGCAGGGGACAGACCAAACCCCTATTTGTCTGCCCCTGCGTCCCCGGCATCGTCGAGACCAGGACCACCTACTTCACCAACACCATCAGCGCGACCAGGACCACCTTTTTCACCAACACCATCTGCGCCTGCGTCCCCGGCATCGTGGAGACCAGGACCACCTACTTCAACAACACCATCAGCTACGTCACCAGCACCAACACCAGCTCCGACCATCCCTGAAACAGAACCAGCACCACACACTTCGACGCCCGAGTTTGAAAACAGTAATTTATATAGTGGTGAGTATTATTTATTGCAAAGATCTTATATCTAACATTATTTACAGTTTTGGACTAGATGTAGATAACCACTTATATCTTTTATTTTAGGTCACTGCAAGTTGATCTATAATTAGCTTAACTAATTATATCTTTTTCTTATTTTTATTTTTAGGATACCAGTTCTTCCAGACATTCGAGCCTCACGGCACTTGGAAGGGAATGGGGGATAATAAAATACCTGTCGACCATGAAGATTTCAAACAATTCCTCTCCAATTATAGTATTCCCGAAAAGATCGACCACGGTCGAACTTTTCGGGAATACATTCTTCAACTACGCATTAAAGACAGAGTCAGGGAGCAGGGACTCCTCCATCCCTTCAAGGTAAGTTATAATTAACACTGATTTTAGATGTTTTTATATATGTTTATTAGAATTATGTTTATAATGAAATGCATAGATAAAATTATTAAGGATCTTCTAGCTACTCGAGCCTGTGCATTTTGTGCAGTATTATTGTATTACAGCTCTCATTATGTTCCTTGAAATTTTAAACCCTTGCTGTTCATTTAACCTGCCATCAACTACTTCCATCTCTTTTTTCCATCGTAGTGGCACAAAGGCCGGAATTTCAGTATTACATTTTTTCATTTCCAAATTCGCATTAACTACCGACTCAGCCATGTTCTGCGACTTAACTTGATCTAATTTGTGCTGTATAAATTCAGACAATTGTCTTAAAGCAAACGCCATTAGAGTCTTGACTACAGAGTCTTGACTACTATAATGATTGTGACGTCAAATACACATAAATACCTTGGAAACGTCCCCCCCGGCGCCATCTTACTTTTCCCATCATTGTCCCAATGGCAATCCGGAATTAAAACCTTATCCGGTTTCGGTTTTTAGAATTTTCGAGATGACCCCTACTTCCGGTCGCCATTTTAAAGCACTGCATCATTAGTGACGTCAGAGCGTTCCCCATTCGTCTGCCATCATTCCATAGCAAGATTTTGTCTTGATTAGACGTAAAATCATGTCGGAAGATTTGGTAAGTATAACAAACAAACAAAAAACACACAAAGACTCAAAATATATTTAATAATATATATATATATGATAAATATCCGTTTTCCTTACCTAAACATTTAATGGCATATATTGAGGCAACATATATTTAACTATAGTGTTTTGTTGCGATTTGGTGGTTTTCTTTTTCTTTCTGGTCTTTGTTTTTAAGGAATCTTCATATTTTTTAGATAATACTTGTTTAGGTATACTGGATGATTCGAACGATTGCCCATATAATCCCGGAATGGTGACATTTTTACAAAATTCAAACCATTCAATGTCTTCCTCTGATTTTAAAGCATATGCTAAATCAATTGGTTGAATTCTTTTCTTTTTCGACGGTACATATTGTTTTTTGCATTTTGAAGAACGTCTTGGATGCAATAATTAATAACTCCTTGTAAATAATGTCCTGCTGCTGGTGAAACCTTTTTGTGAGAACTTTTAAACCAACGTTTCAATTTACGGTGCAATTTAAGTCCTTCCCTATAATGAAATGATTTTTTGGGGGGTTTACGTTGTGAATTACTAGATGCTATTGATTTTGGTATTGTATCAATATCTGATTTTGTGGTTTGTAATTGTGTAGGTTTTATTGTGGACAGAAATTGCTCCCTCTTCTTACGAATACCTTCTGTTGATTTATGATAAAGATCTCGAATTCTTTTATCTTCAATTTTTTTTTGTTGTTCCTGTTGATAACTATTTATATCTCGTGCATAATTGTGAATAGACTCCATTAAAAACTTTGTATTTGGCAATGCCTGTGCCTTTCCTAATGGTTTTATTTCTGTCCAACCAAATAATTCAGGATTCCACACTTTCTGAAAATCTGCTAATGATATATGTGGATATTCAGGTGAGTTATGCCAATCCGTTGATACTGCCTCATCATAGCTATATAAATTCATTGATACTTCATCATCTAATTTTTTGGAAAACCTTGAATTCTTATATATATCCATATTCAGTATACATACCCTGCAATATACAAATTAAAATCCGGAATTGTAATAGAATTTGACCAGATCCGGTTTTACTATTTATTTTTGTACTTGTAATAAAAGATAAAACGGTTCCGGATTCCGGATTTTCCCACCATTGCTACTAATGGGATTCCGGACAGTTGACCGGATCCGGTTTTGCTCTTATACACCATTCCGGTTTTTCCCATCATTGCACCCTATGGGCCGGATCCGGATCCGATTTTTTTTTTACAAACGCCTTCTCCCATCATTAACCCTACACCGAACACCCACTCCTCCCATCATGGATCCTTCATAGGTCCCATCGTTATCTCAATGGAGAGCCTATATATAAAAAAGGTATATTATACTTTTTTATATATAGGCTCTCCATTGAGATAACGATGGGACCTATGAGGGATCCATGATGGTAAGAGTGGGTGTTCCATGACGGCTTAACGGTGGGAAATGGCGTTTCTAAAAAAAAATCGGATCCGATCCGGATCGGATTTTTTTTTTTTTTTCTATAATTTTTTTTTATTTTAAGACTCATAGGTATTTCTTATTTTTTATTTTTATTTTTTTTTTTTTTTTATTTTTATTTATTTATTTATTTTTTTATTATTATTATAATTTTTTTTTTATTTTAGGACTCATAAATAATTTTTTTTTTTTTTTTTTTTTTTTTTTTTTTTTTTAATTTTAACTTTTATTTATTTTAGAACTTCGACGAAGCATTGCTTATGCTAATTGATGATGACGACATCATTAGAGAGGAGGTAGGCCTGGCGGAGAAGCTTGGCTTTAAATTCATTTGTCATAGATGCAGCCAAGGCTTCGCCAGGCCTCAGTTCCTACGTTATCATAATAAGGACACCAACATCTGTGAAGCATATCGACAAGCGGTAATCAAAGATGTCAGAGGTGAAGGAGAAGAAACGGCAACGGCAGCAGAACAAGAAACCCAAAAGAAGAAGAGAACATACACCAAAAAGAAATATACTAAAAAGGTGACTCCTCGTACGAGGAGTGAGAGAACTATCACAAGTGACAGTAAGTGTCATGTTTTATATATAAATTATACACTGATCATATATATACATACCCTGCAATATACAATATAAAATCCGGAATATTTGACCAGATCCGGTTTTCCTATTTATTTTTGTACTTGTAATAAAAGATAAAACGGTTCCGGAATCCGGATTTTCCCACCATTGCTATTCCGGACAGTTGACCGGATTCGGTTTTGCTTTTATGCACCATGTTAAAATCCGGAATTATATTTGACCAGATCCGGTTTTCCTATTATTGTTGTACTTGTAATAAAAGATGAAACGGTTCCGGATTCCGGATTTTCCCACCATTGCTATTGATGTAGTTAATTTTGATATTATTCATCTATTTTGATATTTTATTAGAGAAAGATGTGAAAAGAAAACGTGACAGCGAGAGCGACGAGGAAGAGGAGGATGAAAAAGTAAAAAGACCAAGAAATGAAAGTAATGAGGAAAAGAGTGATCAGAAAAGAAAAAGAAAAATAGATGATGATCCCAAAAGCAGGAAAAAATTAAAAGTAAACGGTTAGTAATTATAGTATACATTAAAATACTAATTTCTTTTTTCAGCCAAAGCAAGGCACGTATTTATTATTTTATTGTAGTTTTTACGTAAAATTTCTATTTCAGCCAAACCAAGTCAGTTATTTGTTTTTACAAATCTTCTGAATTAATTTACTTTTGTATTGTAGAATTCATAGATGATACCGCTGAGGTGTCGGACGATGCCGGAGACTCGGAGTCCGAGGCTTTAAAATCTTTGGAGGAGGAGGAAACCAAATTGCACTCCTCCTTCATAGTATCGGACTCCGAGGAAGTTGATGCAGGGGACAGACCAAACCCCTATTTGTCTGCCCCTGCGTCCCCGGCATCGTCGAGAAATTCACCAACACCATCAGCGCCTGCGTCCCCGGCATCGTGGAGACATTCAACATCACCAGCACCAACCATCCCTGCAACAACAGAACCAGCACCACCAGCACCAACACCAGCTCCGACCATCCCTGCAACAACAGAACCAGCACCACACACTTCGACGCCTGAGTTTGAAAGCAGTAATTTATATAGTGGTGAGTATTATTTATTGCAAAGATCTTATATCTAACATTATTTACAGTTTTGGACTAGATGTAGATAACCACTTATATCTTTTATTTTAGGTCACTGCAAGTTGATCTATAATTAGCTTAACTAATTATATTTTTTTCTTATTTTTATTTTTAGGATACCAGTTCTTCCAGACTTTCGAGCCTCACGGCACGTGGAAGGGAATGGAGGATACTAAAATACCCGTCGACCATGACGATTTTAAACAGTTTCTCTCAAATTATAGTATTCCCGAAAAGATCGACCACGGTCGAACTTTTCGGGAATATATTCTGCAACTACGGCATAAAAGACAGAGTCAGGGAGCAGGGACTCCTCCATCCCTTCAAGGTAAGTTATAATTAACACTGATTTTAGATGTTTTTATATATGTTTATTAGAATTATGTTTATAATGAAATGCATAGATAAAATTATTAAGGATCTTCTAGCTACTCGAGCTTGTGCATTTTGTGCAGTATTATAATAAATTTGTCTTTGTGCGAATAAAAAGTCCTCCCAAGGTGGACAATAATGGTATTGGTCATTATAATTCAACAGCATCAAACTTTCCTCACATTGAACAGAAATAGGAGTAGCCTGATTGATGATTTTAAATTGTCTTCCTCCCATCTGAATTTAAATTATGCGTGCGTCTATATCAAGCCCGAGGAGCATTCTGAAATATGCTATTCTTAATTGATCCTGAAAAAAGGTACATCCGTGCTCCTGTTCATAATAATTCAAAATTAAATTACACAGAATACATCTATGAAGGCGTGGAAGTACTTTTTCACATATTGTATCCTTACATGTTGTACCTCCCATCTGTAAAAAAAAGAACAACAATATAATTTCTTATTTCTTATTTTATTTCAGGTCCGTGAGGCTGCAAAGCTGATCATATACAAAGGATTTAACTTCCCTATTGGGCCTCTGCGGGACAGAGTGATGGCTGTGCTATTAAGTTATTTCCTTCTATATGACCAGCATAATCAGGCGTATTTTTTAGGCTTAACCATGCCAAAACCCACTTCTCCTGGCCTACTGAGAAAAAAAATTCTCAGTATATGTACTGAATCCGTGCAGGATGTGTTTGAGTTAGCCCACTTGTACCATGTGATGAAGAGTTATCCTCTTCACATGGTACAAGGGGTGGCCAAGAGAGGTGGGTTTACGCACCTAAAGTATCTGGAATCAGGCGTCGAAGAGGAAATAAAGACCAGGGGACTTGATGTTACGATCATAAAAGACTTTTGTACTGAAAAACAGATCAGGGATGTGTCGGAGCTTTTGGATATCTACAGACAATTTGTGAAGGAGCCCATTTTACCCGAGGCAGATGACGACAACAAATGCGGATGTGGATGCAACCATGATTTTAGGGATCATTCCTATCACTACCTAAATGCTAGTAAGTAAATAAATGTACCTTATGATCACATTACTATTAATATGTTGCTTGTAATAGATTTGAGTACAATTTAAACATTAACCGGATACGGATAGAATTTAAACATTGTTTTTAACCGGAAACGGATATGTACATCGGGTTGCTAAAGGAATGGTTACATTTTGGCGGCATATTTTATAGGTTTAACAGTAGGCCAGGAGAGGTGGGTTTTGATAATAAATTCTTAAAAATCGCATGTTGTTTTTATATTTCAGATTATTTGTACCATCACCAGAACGAAATAGAAATCGTCAAAAAAATAATACTTAAAAATCGCATATTTTTTTTATATTTCAGATTATTTATACCATCACCAAAATGACATTGAAATAGTGAAAAAGATCATATCCGCAAATAACATCATCCATGTGAAAAAGGAACAAAAGATTTCTAACAAAGACGTTTTCATTAATTGTGTAGACAATATGATACCCAAAATTAGAGACGATTATTTTTCTCTCCCCAGACGTGAACAGGAACAGTTGCCATTCATGTTACTGTTCCTGTTCATGTTTGGGGGAGATATCCGTTATGATGACGGCCAATTCAAGTATTATAACATCGAAAAAGTTAAAATCAATTTAAAAAAATTACTATACCTATATTACACACGTGTAATTAAAGGTATTCATAAAAGACGTTGTATATTTATGCATGGTCCTCACAACGGTGGTAAGTCCACCCTCCTCAAGTGTCTTGGGGGGTTGGTGGAGAAACCAACCGTTGTGAGGATCAACGAGGACTCCCCCTCCAAATTCTCTTTCGGACCCTCTGTGGAAGGACGTGTCATTTTAATAAATGACATTTCCTTCCGTGGGCTCCAGAATTTGGATGGGGAGCACCGAAATTCAATGGACGGTTTTGTGACACAAATTGAGAGGAAGCATAGGGATCCCTCGAATGTGCAGCTGCCTCCCTTCATCCTCACTAGCAATGTGCCATTTACCGAGGTACCAAGCGGATTAAAGTGCCGCATGGTCGAGTACCAGGTACCTCGGCAAATGACCAATGCTTTGTTGGATCTGTCGGACTCCCTCCCAGGCAGTGCCGAGTTTTTGTTTTTTATTTTGTTTTTTTTGATGGAGGACGGGATGGCGCCTAGAGGGAGTTTGGTCCTCAATTACCTGGAGGAACTGGAAAAGGCAGAGGTCGCCCGGGCATTCCAGACGGCCACTCCCTTTTCCTCTCCTTTGGGATTTGAGGACGTGTTGTCCCAGGTATCATCCCGTTCATAAAGCCCCTTCCCCACCCCTGACCTAATTTATAACAGGACGCTCTGTATTGAAAGAGCATTTTTTCTTTTTCTTTTATTTTTGACAACTCAAAATTGGACGGACGGACACAAGGGCCTTATGCTTCCTCGGCACCTCCACCTATTGTGTGTGTGTTTATATTTTGTAAATATGAAAAAAAAAAAAAAAAAAAAAAAAAAAAAAAAAAAAAAAAAAAGGGAAATGTGCAATACATTATAAAAAATGTGATATATGTAAATATGTAAATACGCAAAACCAAAAAAAAAAAAAAAAAAAAAAAAAAAAAAAAAAAAAAAAAACAACAGAAATGGGAATTGTGCAATATATATATAAAAATCTGTAATTATAAATTATGAATTGTGTGTGTGTGAATTGTGTGTGTGATATGATAAATTATTAATTGTAAATTGTGTGTGTGTTATGTCAATAATTTGTATAAATTGTAAATTGTAAATTATGTGTGAGTGTTTGTGTGAATGTAATGGGTGAAGAGGTGTAATGCAGCCTACTTCAATTATCTGAAGTAGACGGTGGCAAGCCCGTATAAATGCAGAGCCTCCTCTTACAGAATGGGCAGTGTAGGTATGACTATCCAGAAAGGATGGCTACCTAATTCTTGTCTTTCTCGTCTTCTTCGTTGCAATTGCTGTTACATTTGCATTTGCATCTGATAGCATTTACCAATGCTTGTAATAATGTTACAAGAAGTCCTTTCTTCTTTTCTTCATCCATCCTCCTGTAAAGTAAATTACAGGGGGTAATGCAGCCTATTCATTATAGCCGGTGACAAGCCCGGAAAAATGCAGAGTCACCTTTATGGATGGATGGATGGATAACAAATAACAAAAACAATTTATATTTTTATATAACGTTTAATAAAATAACAATAAGCATAATTAATGTAACAGATGACGAACATAATCTAATATTAATTGGTCATTAACAAGTGGATCATTAGTAAATGTATTTACAATATCATACATACTATAACCTTGATTTATTTTCATAATATAATAAATACAATATAAACCACAAACATTACTCCCCTCGGATAGCAAACGCTTATTGTTATATATATAAGTACCAGTATTAGAATGTTTAAGAAGAAATTTCTTTTCTAACTGTGGACATAAGGCATGTAAGGAGTAACCATAAGAATAAAAAAATTCTGCCTTTTTATTCACTGGAAAATGAATGGCAATCCAATGTAGACCCTGTAATGGTCTCGGCTGCACATTAAAAACATAGGCAGATGGATAGGTAACTGATGGTGGGTAACTATGGGAGGCCAATGTCCCCTTATAGATAGGAAACCGTTTGTAATATGTCATCCAATTCATTTGTATTCATGCTGCTATAAATCTATTGCAGTAACCCTTCTATCTGATGTGATTCTAATTTCTTTATGAAACTCGCCCAGTACTAGGAAATTAATTGGCATTGGTTCAACAGTACCATCTATTTTTGAATGTCTTAATGCACTTCCCACAGTTCCCGTTTCTGGTGGTGATGATATCGGTCCTCCTGGATCTCGTGAAAAATCGAAACAATATAAATTGACGCCTTGGGTATTGTATTGCTCTCTGTTAATTTTAAAAGTAGGATTAAATGCTATGTTTCTAGTATTTAAATATAATTGAAAGAGTGGTAAAATGCTAGTTCTACCACTTTGGTCATTGAAATAAGAATAATCGGTATCTATTCGATGACCTAGAACCTCTAAACCATTGTATGTACAAGACATTGACACTAAGCTCATATGATGGAAAAAAAACGTAGGTTCATGAATATCTCCTTTTAAAATATTATCCTTTACAAATCCACAAATGATACGTTCTGGTATGCGTCCAAAGAAGGCATTTGCAATTCGAGCAGTTTGTTGTCCTCCGGCTATATCAAAGTTGAATACTTCCATGTTAGTTACTGGATATACTGCAGGTGCTTTTAATAACACAGCTTCATGAGCTTGTCGGATTTCTTTCTTTACTATTACTTTTGATACCAGTAATTGCATTTCAGAGATAACAATTCTTGGTTTTTTGTTATTATAAGCGTCGCTAGCAAGAGATTCTGTATCCATTAACAGACATACATCTACATCATTTTTGTAAAATACGTATTGGACTTGGACTCCTGGTATAATCAATTTGGGTTGAAAGTTTACATCCGTATGTAAGAGATCAATAAATTCCTGATCATGTGATCCAGGTAAATAATAACATTTGTTGTAAAAATGCTCATTTTTTACACCTTCATATACGAAAGTCATATTATTAGTATTACTATCAGGTTTAAAAGTAATTGGGGGGACTTTATAAGGTTCTTTAGGTATGTTATTCATACCATCCCCTCCTACAAATGTAGCATTTTTAATTTGTGCAGGATCATACCATGGTACAAAACCTGTTAATTCAAGCCAACCATCTTTTCCATCAGTTGAATTGTAATTGATTAATTTTTCGATAAATGCTCGGTAATGATGATAGCTTGTATCACTTACTACGGTACTGTTAAATTTAACCTCAACACGTCTCCATAATGTGCTAGGTGGATTGCTTTCAAGAGCTACAGACTTGTTTGTAGTTCGATCTTTGAAATCATTCCAAGTTCCTAAATTTGAACCATCGTTTTTTACAACTTTCAATTTTATGTATAAGTACGAGTTTTTCAAATCAATGTATTCCTCATCATTTGCTTCAATATTAAATTGAATGGAATCTGTAAGTTCATTAATAGATGAATGAGGGTATACTTTAACCCATGAACGTTTATGAATCGAATCTTGGTATGTTTCATTAGCAAACAGATCTAACTCTGGTGGTGGTGGTGGTTGCGCCATTAGAAATTTGTATAAACCTTTCTGCCTCTTCGTATTCTTCGTCTTCGTGCAAGTCCTGTTCCTTCTTGCTCAAGTTTCCTTAATTTGTTTAGTGACAGGTCTACTCCGGTTTTTATTAAAGGGTTTGCTATGGCTCTAACATCAGGGTTGACTGTTTTTCTTTTCAATCGTCCTTTTAGAATTTGGCCTACAATTGGTATAATTGTTGGTAGTACTGTTTTCGCTGCAGATAATAATCCTGGACCTAGGGCAGCTAAGGCAGTTCCGATTCCCTGACCTCCCATAGGTCGTTTACCATAATAAAACATTTGGGAACCACCATATTGTGCCTGTTGATTATAATACTTTAGGTACTCGTTCATCTTGAATCTTTAATAGTTTCTGAAATGCAGAAGTACAAGCAACCTCTGCGAATTGTCCCAAGATAATATGTTATCATCAGCATATACTTTGATTCTTATGGTATCGATCCGTCCACTGCTCAAACTGTGATATTGACGATTCTTCACGATATATGAATGCATTATATCTTGTTTGTCTTGTACAACATGCGGAACAAATCCAACTGTTCTGGTAAAATATTGACTGCTCATAACGGGTTTTACAATATCCAATTCTATGCTCAATTTTTGAAAAGTGTATAATTGGGTATTCAATTCTATATTTTCGAACTTTATATATATAGTCTTGTTTGGTAGTGGATTATAAGCTGTCTCGTAATAACGATTGGACGAATCATCAATTAATAAGCTGGGGTCTGATATTTGCTGCGACCTAGTGTTGTTATTAGTTAAATATTCCACTAAACACTTTGATAATGCCACTTTTATCATTGGAGGTATATACATATACATGTCATGTTGTCTTTCAAATTTATCATGTTCATGTAAAAACATTGGGGTTAACGGATGTAATGAATATAGTTCTAACCATTGATGAAATGACGTTTTCTTCCTTATATTAGACGGATATAAATTATAAATCTGTTTTAAGTACGCATACACTTTATCATTCACGTCCTTCATTAACAACTCTGGATGGCTTAAATGGTTACCATTAAGTGGTATTCGTAAATTTCGCGGCCATTTTAAACTACCAAAATATTTTTCAAAATTTTCCACCTTGAATTTATCTGTTATTTCATATATTATATACTATTCTCCGGATACATTATTTGTTAAATTTCTTGTCCGGTGAACCTCACATAATGCACATTTTATTGATGAAGTTACATTTATAGTTTGTGGTAAAGTGATTGTAAAATCCGCTGTCGCCTTTGATGACATACATGGTAAATACACATAGTAACTCATAATACTTTTTTCCTGAAATGTATTAATAAATTAACACCTGGTAGTTCTTGCATAAATTGTTGCTCATTGCCATATTCATCTAATATATCTACTGCAATGGTTCCAAATGTTGATTTCTTTACTGGCACATATACTAACGGTTCGGGAAATATGGAAGTGGTAACATCCAAATTTTTTTTAGGTATGAAAGGTGAACGACCGCTATTGATAACCCTTAGCAATGATGTATTGGCATTACCAGATATAACATCTCCAATTATATCTAAATACACCCAAAATGTTGATGATGCTGTAAACCGTGAATAATCTAGTCCACTAAATTGTACCGTTTTATCTGCAATAGTGTTATGCGGAGTGTTAAATGCAAAACCGTCCGCAAGAGTATTTCTATTAACATCTCCCTTTATCGTAAGTATTTTGTTGTCATCTCCACTTGTTAATATCTGCAAGAATTTATTTGGCAAAGTATATGTGCCAGGTATATCTACATACATTAAGGTTTTATCGTTTAATCTGCTATAATGAAATAATTCTATACCAGTTATGTATTGATCGTTAGCTATTTTTAAATCTGCTTTTCCGGAGTCAGATATTTTTAACCCCTGTAAATTTTTGAACAAAGATCCTATTGTTGATCCTAATGCAGATACTTTTCCTCGATAAAATTCTACTATCTGATCAAAAAATCTGTCATTAATATAATTAAACAGTTTTTCAACCGAAGTAAAATTATATCCTGTTAAATCAATATCTATTTCCTTGTTTGCCTCGGGGCTATATTTAATATGTACATCTTTCATGTTAGTAATAGAGTTTACAAAATGCATTTCTACTAACGCACATTCCCAGTCTCCATTCAAAACTATGTGTTTTGGCATTGGTACAGTATAATGAGCGTGACGATTAACATATCCACCTGTAGTATCCACAGACGATGGTAAATAGATATAAAAATTACTCATTGTTGCATGAATTGCGATGCAAGTCCTCCCATAAGAGGAGCTAACAAAAATGGTAGAAATCCTCCACTTTGTATTGCTTCCTTTCTATCTGTGTTGTTGGT
Organism: Tegillarca granosa; assembly: GCA_029721355.1. NCBI lineage: Eukaryota > Metazoa > Mollusca > Bivalvia > Arcoida > Arcidae > Tegillarca > Tegillarca granosa. The sequence goes on along the minus strand of JARBDR010000305.1, from coordinate 27,650 downwards.
ACTTCTGGCTAATTTTATTATTTTTCTTCTATGGCGAGACAGTGTCCTCTTCACAGAATTTGGAAATTTCACTTTACCATACACTGCGTTTTCCGCTATTTCGTGTAATGCACGTAATTGATCGGGTGTTATTACAGTTAATATGGCTTTCCTCTGCTTAGGTGTTGCGTTTTGTAAAAACGACAAAAAATCCCAGTTCCGAATAATACACTGCAGTGCTATATATTTTTTACGATTTTTATTAGTGCGTGACATGCTTTGATATGGCAATTTTACATACCTGAGTACAATCCCTATTGACACGTCCGATATTGACGGTTGCTACAATAGAAATGATGCAGATACATACCTGTCCGCTATTTATAGACATCTGTTGCTATAGACATCTGTTGCCATTGGTAATTAGTCACGTGATGTAAAATAATAACAATAACAAGGGAGATAATACATAACATTTAATGTACAATAAACAGGAAGATAATACATTATATCACTCCAGCACGTTTAGCAGACATAACCAAAGGACTAAATCGTAACATAGGATTTATAGTAGTCATAAGATTAACCAATCCTTTTCCCATATCAGATATCCAACCACCAATCTGTACCCCATTTCCTTTTTGTCTCCACTGTACCCCTTTTCCTTTTTGCTTTGTCCTTCTCCCTCTACTTCTCGTGACTACAGGACTCCTTACAGAACTCCTTGAAATGCCCGCCCATTTCCCTCTACGTCTCGTGACCACAGGACTCCATATCTTTCTTTTTGCATTATCATTATCATTAACAGATAATTGTGCCATGTCGTCAAGGACCTTATTATTATCAGATACTTGTTCTGTTTTAACATCATCATCCTTATCATCCTCAACATCATCATCATCATCCTCATCCTCATCCTCATCTTTAACATCATCATCAATAGCATCAACATCCACTTCTTCTTTGACATCTACTTCCATATCTTCATCTTCATCAACATCCTCATCAGCAGTCGCATAGTGATCATCAGTATCTTCCTTAGCATCCTCATCTTTAGGCCGTGTTTCTATTTCTGCTTTTTGTGATGTTGGAATTTTGATACCAATACCGGTGACTTGACGATATAATGCTTGGTATTTATTTCTTAATACTTGATATTTATTCCACCAATTCTCTGGTTTGGATGTTATTAAATTATCTAATTGTTTTTTCCACTTTAACAGCAACTTTAAAGAGGGATTCATATACGTTTGCAGAAAAAGATTACGACCTGTTTGATTTCTTATATGAATACCAAACATATTGTTGGCTCTTAAACGGCAGTGTTCTGGGATATTAGTATTTAAATTGACGGTTAAATATCCATGTGGTACAGCTGATACAGCTTTTTCATATTCAGACATAAATACATTGGATTTTTGAGGAAACATTCTACGTCCTAGCATAGCGATTTGATCTTTTCCTAAAGGATGATTAAAGAGGATTAAATATTTAGCATTCAATGTTATATCTCTAGAAGCTCTTCCTTGTGGAAATACATTTTGTACTATATATATGACAGATAGATTTTTATGCCTTCCTTTCGAAAATAAATCAGCCACTCGTTCATCATTTTTGGCATATGTCATAAGATCATCTATTATAAACAAATTTCTCTCACGAATGTTAAAAAAGGTATTTGATTGTAATTGTGGCGGTAATCCTTTTACGAATTGCACGCCGGAAATGGTTGACTTTATTTTGTCATATAATGGTTGCCATTGACTATAACTCCATACGATTCTCTGTGGAGGTGGTGATATGGTCTGCCTTCTATATTTTAGTATCTCTACGATTAAATTAGTCTTGCCACTTCCCGTAGGACCTGCACATACTAAGGTAAACGGATGTATTAAAGGCGGACATGTCATCTAAATCCAAAATAAAACAAAAACAATATATAATATTTAGTATTTTTATTAACACTATAACACTAATATATTTTACATAGTATCCATTTTCTTGCTCTCACTATCAACTTGGTGATTTTGTCTGCCCTGGCCTCTACAAGTTGTACAATTACAACATCTTATGCTCGCCTCGTCTTCACTATCAGAAGATATTTCAATCACGGGATTATCTCCAACAAACGGTGGGAATTGAAAGTAACATTGTGATCCTTCCTCTCCAAACAACTCGTGAAGCATTTCCCTTCCTACTTTTACTCTGTTCTCCGGTAGTGAAATTTGATCTGCCATTAGCTGTAGCAATTGACACAATTGTCTTAATGCATACGCCAATATGTTCTGTGTAGTAATTTCACACTTTAAAACTGCTTTGCTAAAAGTATCAGTATCAGACTTCTGGGCCAAAGCCAATTCAATGTAGGAAAATAGATGGTACTTATCGTCTAATGGATACAACGAGTAGTTAATGATAATGTCTCTCAGATCCTTTAGAACGCTCATTGCTAAGTCATACAGATCCATATCTATTAAAACCTCAATTAAATCGACTAAATGCACATGACCGCCACTTCTCATCAATTGCATATTAACCCGTAATATTTTCTCCGAGTTTGGACGAGATAAACATAATTCCGCGGTGTTTTCATTTATAATATCTCTTGACCACAGCCGACTGATATATCCATTTATAGCATCATTATCCATTGCATCCCAATATCGGCAAGTACTTTTTTGTATTACAGCTGTCATTATGTTCCTTGAAATTTTAAACCCTTGATGTTCATTTAACCTGCCATCAACTACTTCCATCTCTTTTTTCCATCGTAATGGCACAAAGGCCGGAATTTCAGTATTACATTTTTTCATTTCCAAATTCGCCTTAACTACCGACTCAGCCATGTTCTGCGACTTAACTTGATCTTGATGTAATTTGTGCTGTATCAATTCAGACAATTGTCTTAATCCATACGCCATTGATTTAGAGTCTTGACTACAGAGTCTTGACTACTATAATGATTGTGACGTCAAATACACATAATTACCTTGGAAACGTCCCCCCGCCGCCATCTTAATTTTCCCATCATTGTCCCAATGGCAATCCGGAATTAAAACCTTATCCGGTTTCGGTTTTTTGAATTTTCGAGATGACCCCTAATTCCGGTCGCCATTTTGAAGCACTGCATCATTAGTGACGTCAGAGCGTTCACCATTCGTCTGCCATCATTCCATAGCAAGATTTCGTCTTTAATAGACGTACAAAATCATGTCGGAAGAATTGGTAAGTATAACAAACAAAAAAACACACAAAGACTCAAAATATATTTAATAATATATATATATATATATATATATATGATAAATATCCGTTTTCCTTACCTAAATATTTAATGGCATATATTGAGGCAACATATATTTAACTATAGTGTTTTGTTGCGATTTGGTGGTTTTCTTTTTCTTTCTGGTCTTTGTTTTTAAGGAATCTTCATATTTTTTAGATAATACTTGTTTAGGTATACTGGATGATTCGAACGATTGCCCATATAATCCCGGAATGGTGACATTTTTACAGAATTCAAACCATTCAATGTCTTCCTCTGATTTTAAAGCATATGCTAAATCAATTGGTTGAATTCTTTTACTTTTTCGACGGTACATATTGGATTTTGCATTTTGAAGAACGTCTTGGATGCAATAATTAATAACTCCTTGTAAATAATGTCCTGCTGCTGGTGAAACCTTTTTGTGAGAACTTTTAAACCAACGTTTCAATTTACGGTGCAATTTAAGTCCTTCCCTATAATGAAATGATTTTTGGGGGGTTTACGTTGTGAATTACTAGATGCTATTGATTTTGGTATTGTATCAATATCTGATTTTGTGGTTTGTAATTGTGTAGGTTTTATAGTGGACAGAAATTGCTCCCTCTTCTTACGAATACCCTCTGTTGATTTATGATAAAGATCTCGAATTCTTTTATCTTCAATTTTTTTTTGTTGTTCCTGTTGATAACTATTTATATCTCGTGCATAATTGTGAATAGACTCCATTAAAAACTTTGTATTTGGCAATGCCTGTGCCTTTCCTAATGGTTTTATTTCTGTCCAACCAAATAATTCAGGATTCCACACTTTCTGAAAATCTGCTAATGATATATGTGGATATTCAGGTGAGTTATGCCAATCCGTTGATACTGCCTCATCATAGCTATATAAATTCATTGATACTTCATCATCTAATTTTTTGGAAAACCTTGAATTCTTATATATATCCATATCCAGTATACATACCCTGCAATATACAAATTAAAATCCGGAATTGTAATAGAATTTGACCAGATCCGGTTTTACTATTTATTTTTGTACTTGTAATAAAAGATAAAACGGTTCCGGATTCCGGATTTTCCCACCATTGCTACTAATGGGATTCCGGACAGTTGACCGGATCCGGTTTTGCTCTTATACACCATTCCGGTTTTTCCCATCATTGCACCCTATGGGCCGGATCCGGATCCGATTTTTTTTTTACAAACGCCTTCTCCCACCGTTACGCCGTCATGGAACACCCACTCCTCCCATCATGGATCCCTCATAGGTCCCATCGTTATGTCAATGGAGAGCCTATATATAAAAAAGGTATATTATACTTTTTTTATATATAGGCTTTCCATTGAAATAACGATGGGACCTATGAGGGATCCTTGATGGTAAGAGTGGGTGTTCGATGACGGCGTAACGGTGGGAAATGGCGTTTCTAAAAAAAAAATCGGATCCGATCCGGATCGGATTTTTTTTTTTTTTTCCTATATTTTTTTTTTTATTTTAGGACTCATAGGTATTTCTTATTTTTTATTTTTATTTATTTATTTTTTTTTTTTTTTATTTTTTTTTTTTTTTATTTTTTTTTTATTTTTTTTTTTTTATTTTTTTTTTTTATTTTAGGACTCATAAATAATTTTTTTTTTTTTTTTTTTTTTTTTTTAATTTTAACTTTTATTTTTTTAGAGCTTCGACGAAGCCTTACTTCATCTACTGGATGATGATGATATAAATAGGGAAGAGGCAGGCCTGGCGGAGAAGCTTGGCTTCGAATTTATATGCGATAAATGTAGCCAAGCCTTCGTCAGGCCGCAGTTTCTTCGCTATCACCAGAAGGAACTATACCAATGCCAAGCATACAGAGAATCGGTATTAAAGGATATAAGAGGAGAGAAAGCAACAACAGAAGGTGGAGAAGGTGGTGAAGAAAAGAAGAAAAGATCTTACAAGAAGAAAAAGTATAATAAAAAGGTGACTTCTCGAACGAGGAGTGAAAAACAGATCAACAGTGACAGTAAGTGTCATGTTTTATATATAAATGATACACTCATACCCTGCAATATACAATATAAAATCCGGAATATTTGACCAGATCCGGTTTTCCTATTTATTTTTGTACTTGTAATAAAAGATAAAACGGTTCCGGATTCCGGATTTTCCCACCATTGCTATTAATGGGATTCCGGACAGTTGACCGGATTTGGTTTTGCTTTTATGCACCATGTTAAAATCCGGAATTATATTTGACCAGATCCGGTTTTCCTATTATTTTTGTACTTGTAATAAAAGATAAAATGGTTCCGGTTTCCGGATTTTTTCACCATTGCTATTGATGTAGATAATTTTGATATTATTCATTTATTTTGATATTTTATTAGAGAGAAAAAGAGAGGATGAAGAGCAGGATATAGACGTGAAAAGACAACGAATTGAGGAAACTCGAAATGACCAAACCCATGAATGTGACGGTAGAATTGAGGAAACTCGAAATGACCAAACCCATGAATGTGACAGTAGTAGGAAGAGAAAAAGAGAAGAAAACCAAACGACAAGTCGCAAAAAATTAAAAGTAAACGGTTAGTAATTATCTATACTAATTTCATAATTTCTTTTTTAGCCAAAGCAAGGCACGTATTTATTTTTTATTGTAGTTTTTACGTAAAATTTCTATTTCAGCCAAACCAAGTCAGTTATTTGTTTTAACAAATCTTCTGAATTAAATTTACTTTTGTATTGTAGAATTCATCGATTCTGAGGTCGATGTGGAGGACGATGCCGGAGACTCGGAGTCCGAGGAGCTAAAGTCGTTGGAGGAGGAGGAAAGAAGGTTGCACTCCTCCTTCATCGCCTCGGACTCCGAGGAAGTTGATGCAGGGGACAGACCAAACCCCTATTTATCTGCCCCTGCGTCCCCGGCATCGTCGAGACCAGGATCACAACAATCAGGACCATCAGCTCCTACTTCACAAGCACCATCAGCTCCTACTTCACCAGCACCATCAGCTCCTACGTCACCAGCACCAGCACCAGCTCCGACCATCCCTGAACCAGAAGCAGCACCACACACTTCCACGTCCGATTTTGAAAATAGCAATTTATATAGTGGTGAGTATTATTTATTGCAAAGATCTTATATCTAACATTGTCTGTCAGAACACAGTTTTGGACTAGATGTAGATAACCACTTATATCTTTTATTTTAGGTCACTGCAAGTTGATCTATAATTAGCTTAACTACTTATATCTTTTTCTTGTTTTTATTTTTTAGGATACCAGTTTTTCAAGACCTTCGAGCCTCACGGCACTTGGAAGGGAATGGGGGATAATAAGATACCTGTTGATCATGAGGACTTTAAACAATTCCTGTCGAATTATAGTATTCCCGAAAAGATCGACCACGGTCGAACTTTTCGGGAATACATTCTACAACTAAGAATTAAAGACAAAGTCAGGGAGCAGGGACTCCTCCATCCCTTCAAGGTACAGTTAGAATTAACACTGATTTTAGATGTTTTTATATATGTTTATTAGAATTATGTTTATAATGAAATGCATAGATAAAATTATTAAGGATCTTCTAGCTACTCGAGCTTGTGCATTTTGTGCAGTATTATAATAAATTTGTCTTTGTGCGAATAAAAAGTCCTCCCAAGGTGGACAATAATGGTATTGGTCATTATAATTCAACAGCATCAAACATTCCTCACATTGAACAGAAATAGGAGTAGCCTGATTGATGATTTTAAATTGTCTTCCTCCCATCTGAATTTAAATTATGCGTGCGTCTATATCAAGCCCGAGGAGTATTCTGAAATATGCTATTCTTAATTGATCCTGAAAAAAGGTACATCCGTGCTCCTGTTCATAATAATTCAAAATTAAATTACACAGAATACATCTATGAAGGCGTGGAAGTACTTTTTCACATATTGTATCCTTACATGTTGTACCTCCCATCTGTAAAAAAAGAAAAACAATATAATTTCTTATTTCTTATTTTATTGCAGGTCCGTGAGGCTGCCAAGCTGATTATATATAAAGGTTTTAACTTCCCTATTGGGCCTCTGCGGGACAGAGTGATGGCTGTGCCATCAAGTTATTTCCTATTATATGATCAGCACAACCAAGCATATTTCATAGGTCTAACAATGCCAAAACCCACCTCTCCTGGCCTACTGAGAAAAAAAATTCTCAGTGTATGTACCGAGTCAGTCCAAGAAGTTTTTGAATTATCCCACTTGTACCATGTGATGAAGAGTTATCCTCTTCACATGGTACAAGGGGTGGCCAAGAGAGGTGGGTTTACACACCTGAAGTATATGAAATCGGGCGTGGAAGAAGAGATCAAACCAAGAGGACTTGATGTCACCATAATTAAAGACTTCTGCAACGACAAAAAGATCAGGGATGTATCGGAGCTGTTAGACATATACCGTCACTTTGTAAAAGAACCTATTTTGCCGGATTCAGAAGAAGAACATAAATGCTCCTGTGGTTGTAATCAAGACTTCCGGGATCATTCATATCACTACTTGAATGCTAGTAAGTAAATAAATGTACCTTATGATCACATTACTATTAATATGTTGCTTGTAATAGATTTGGGTACAATTTAAACATTAACCGGATACGGATAGAATGTAAACATTGTTTTTAACCGGAAACGGATATGTACATCGGGTTGCTAAAGGAATGGTTACATTTTGGCGGCATTTTATTAAAATGATAATAAATTCTTAAAAATCGCATATTTTTTTTATATTTCAGACTATTTGTACCATCACCAGAACGAAATAGAAATCGTCAAAAAAATAATACTTAAAAATCGCATATTTTTTTTATATTTCAGACTATTTGTACCATCACCAGAACGAAATAGAAATTGTAAAAAAAATTATAACTGCAAACAATATTCTCCATGTAAAGAAAGAACAGAACATCAGTAACAACGACGTATTTATAAATTGTATAGACAGTTTTATGCCAAAGATTAGAGACAATTATTTTTCTCTCCCCAGACGTGAACAGGAACAGTTGCCATTCATGTTACTGTTCCTGTTCATGTTTGGGGGAGATATCCGTTATGATAACGGCCAATTTACATACTACAATACAGAGAAAGTAAAAACAAATTTGAAAAAAATTCTATATTTATTTTACACTGGTGTTATAAAAGGAATACACAAAAGACGATGTATTTTCATGCATGGTCTTCACAACGGTGGTAAGTCCACCCTCCTCAAGTGTCTTGGGGGGTTGGTGGAGAAACCAACCGTTGTGAGGATCAACGAGGACTCCCCCTCTAAATTCTCTTTCGGCCCCTCTGTGGAAGGACGTGTCATCTTAATAGATGACATTTCCTTCCGTGGGCTGCAGAATTTGGATGGGGAGCACAGAAATTCCATGGATGGATTCGTTACCCAAATTGAGAGGAAGCATAGGGATCCCTCGAACGTGCAGCTGCCTCCCTTTATCCTCACTAGCAATGTGCCATTTACCGAGGTACCAAGCGGATTAAAGTGCCGCATGGTCGAGTACCAGGTACCTCGGCAAATGACCAATGCTTTGTTGGATCTTTCGGAGTCCCCCCCAGGCAGTGCCGAGTTTGTGTTTTTTATTTTGTATTTTCTGATGGAGGACGGGATGGCGCCTAAAGGCAGTTTGGTCCTCAATTACCTGGAGGAACTGGAAAAGGCAGAGGTCGCCCGGGCATTCCAGACGGCCACTCCCTTTTCCCCTCCTTTAGGATTTGAGGACGTGTTGTCCCAGGTATCATCCCGTTCATAAAGCCCCTTCCCCACCCCTGACATAATTTATAAGAGGACGCTCTGTATTGAAAGAGCATTTTTTCTTTTTCTTTTATTTTTGACAACTCAAAATTGGACGGACGGACACAATGGCCTTATGCTTCCTCGGCACCTCCACCTATTGTGTGTTTGTATGTAAATATGAAAAAAAAAAAAAAAAAAAAAAAAAAAAAAAAAAAAAAAAAAAAAAAAAAAAAAAAAACAGGGAAATGTGCAATTCATTATAAAAAATGTGATATATGTAAATATGTAAATATGCAAAACCAAAAAAAAAAAAAAAAAAAAAAAAAACAAAAAAAAAAAACAAAAAACAAAAAAAAGAAAAAAAAAACAAACAGAAATGGGAATTGTGCAATATATATATAAAAATCTGTAATTATAAAGTATGAATTGTGTGTGTGTGAATTGTGTGTGTGATATGATAAATTATTAATTATTAATTGTAAATTGTGTGTGTGTGTTATGTCAATAATTTGTATAAATTGTAAATTGTAAATTATGTGTGAGTGTTTGTGTGAATGTAATGGGTGAAGAGGTGTAATGCAGCCTACTTCAATATCTGAAGTAGACGGTGGCAAGCCCGTATAAATGCAGAGCCTCCTCTTACAGAATGCGCAGTGTAGGTATGACTATCCAGAAAGGATGGCTACCTAATTCTTGTCTTTCTCGTCTTCTTCGTTGCAATTGCTGTTACATTTGCATTTGCATCTGATAGCATTTACCAATGCTTGTAATAATGTTACAAGAAGTCCTTTCTTCTTTTTTTCATCCATCCTCCTGTAAAGTAAATTACAGGGGGTAATGCAGCCTATTCATTATAGCCGGTGACAAGCCCGGAAAAATGCAGAGTCACCTTTATGGATGGATGGAAAACAAATAACAAAAACAATTTATATTTTTATATAACGTTTAATAAATAACAATAAGCATTATTAACGTAACAGATGACGAACATAATCTAATATTAATTGGTCATTAACAAGTGGATCATTAGTAAATGTATTTACAATATCATACATACTATAACCTTGATTTATTTTTATAATATAATAAATACAATATAAACCACAAACATTACTCCCCTCGGATTGCAAACGCTTATTGTTATATATATAAGTACCAGTATTAGAATGTTTAAGAAGAAATTTCTTTTCTAACTGTGGACATAAGGCATGTAAGGAGTAACCATAAGAATAAAAAAATTCTGCCTTTTTATTCACTGGAAAATGAATGGCAATCCAATGTAGACCCTGTAATGGTCTCGGCTGCACATTAAAAACATAGGCAGATGGATAGGTAACTGATGGTGGGTAACTATGGGAGGCCAATGTCCCCTTATAGATAGGAAACCGTTGTAATATGTCATCCAATTCATTTGTATTCATGCTGCTATAAATCTATTGCAGTAACCCTTCTATCTGATGTGATTCTAATTTCTTTATGAAACTCGCCCAGTACTAGGAAATTAATTGGCATTGGTTCAACAGTACCATCTATTTTTGAATGTCTTAATGCACTTCCAAATTTAAATTCAAACGAAACAGTTCCCGTTTCTGGTGGTGATGATATCGGTCCTCCTGGATCTCGTGAAAAATCGAAACAATATAAATTGACGCCTTGGGTATTATATTGCTCTCTGTTAATTTTAAAAGTAGGATTAAATGCTATGTTTCTAGTATTTAAATATAATTGAAAGAGTGGTAAAATGCTAGTTCTACCACTTTGGTCATTGAAATAAGAATAATCGGTATCTATTCGATGACCTAGAACCTCTAAACCATTGCATGTACAAGACATTCACACTAAGCTCATATGATGGAAAAAAAACGTAGGTTCATGAATATCTCCTTTTAAAATATTATCCTTTACAAATCCACAAATGATACGTTCTGGTATGCGTCCAAAGAAGGCATTTGCAATGCGAGCAGTTTGTTGTCCTCCGGCTATATCAAAGTTGAATATTTCCATGTTAGTTACTTGATATACTGCAGGTGTTTTTAATAACACAGCTTCATGAGCTTGTCGGATTTCTTTCTTTACTATTACTTTTGATACCAGTAATTGCATTTCAGAGATAACAATTCTTGGTTTTTTGCCATTATAAGCGTCGCTAGCAAGAGATTCTGGATCCATTAACAGACATACATCTACATCATTTTTGTAAAATACGTATTGGACTTTGACTCCTGGTATAATCAATTTGGGTTGAAAGTTTACATCCGTATGTAAGAGATCAATAAATTCCTGATCATGTGATCCAGGTAAATAAAAACATTTGTTGTAAAATGCTCATTTTTTACACCTTCATATACGAAAGTAATATTATTAGTATTACTCTCAGGTTTAAAAGTAATTGGGGAGAGTTTATAAGGTTCTTTAGGTATGTTATTCATACCATCCCCTCCTACAAATGTAGAATTTTTAATTTGTGCAGGATCATACCATGGTACAAAACCTGTTAATTCAAGCCAACCATCTTTTCCATCAGTTGAATTGTAATTGATTAATTTTTCGATAAATGCTCGGTAATGATGATAGCTTGTATCACTTACTACGGTACTGTTAAATTTAACCTCAACACGTCTCCATAATGTGCTAGGTGGATTGCTTTCCAGAGCTACAGACTAGTTTGTAGTTTGATCTTTGAAATCATCCCAAGTTCCTAAATTTGAACCATCGTTTTTTACAACTTTCAATTTTATGTATAAGTACGAGTTTTTCAAATCAATGTATTCCTCATCATTTGCTTCAATATTAAATTGAATGGAATCTGTAAGTTCAATAATAGATGAATGAGGGTATACTTTAACCCATGAACGTTTATGAATTGCATCTTGGTATGTTTCATTAGCAAACAGATCTAACTCTGGTGGTGGTGTTGGTTGCGCCATTAGAAATTTGTATAAACCTTTCTGCCTCTTCGTATTCTTCGTCTTCGTGCAAGTCCTGTTCCTCCTTGCTTAAGTTTCCTTAATTTGTTTAGTGACAGGTCTACTCCTGTTGTTATTAAAGGGTTGGCTATGGCTCTAACATCAGGGTTGACTGTTTTTCTTTTCAATCGTCCTTTTAAAATTTGGCCTACAATTGGTATAATTGTTGGTAGTACTGTTTTCGCTGCAGATAATAATCCTGGACCTAGGGCAGCTAAGGCAGTCCTATTCCCTGACCTCCCATAGGTCGTTTACCATAATAAAACATTTGGGAACCACCATATTGTGCCTGTTGATTATAGTACTTTAGGTAATCGTTCATCTTGAATCTTTAATAGTTTCTGAAATGCAGAAGTACAAGCAACCTCTGCGAATTGTCCCAAGATAATATGTTATCATCAGAATACACTTTGATTCTTATGGTATCGATCCGTCCACTCCTCAAACTGTGATATTGACGATTCTTTACGATATATGAATGCATTATATCTTGTTTGTCTTGTACAACATGCGGAACAAATCCAACTGTTCTGGTAAAATATTGACTGCTCATAACGGGTTTTACAATATCCAATTCTATGCTCAATTTTTGAAAAGTGTATAATTGGGTATTCAATTCTATATTTTCGAACTTTATATATATAGTCTTGTTTGGTAGTGGATTATAAGCTGTCTCGTAATAACGATTAGAAGAATCATCAATTAATAAGCTGGGGTCTGATATTTTCTGCGACCTAGTGTTGTTATTAGTTAAATATTCCACTAAACACTTTGATAATGCCACTTTTATCCATGGAGGTATATACATATACATGTGATGTTGTTTTTCAAATTTATCATGTTCATGTTCAAACATTACGGTTAACGGATTGTAATTGATATAGTTCTAACCATTGATGAAATGACGTTCTCTTCCTTTATATTAGACGGATATAAATTATAAATCTGTTTTAAGTACGCATACACTTTATCATTCACGTCCTTCATTAACAACTCTGGATGGCCTAAATGGTTTACCATTAAGTGGTATTCGTAAATTTCGCGGCCAGTTTAAACTACCAAAATATTTTTCAAAATTTTCCACCTTGAATTTATCTGTTATTTTCATATATTATATAGTATTCCTCCGGAGTACATTATTTGTTAAATTTCTTGTCCGGTGAACCTCACATAATGCACATTTCATTGATGAAGTTACATTTATAGATTGTGGTAAAGTGATTGTAAAATCCGCTGTCGCCTTTGATGACATACATGGTAAATACACATAGTAACTCATAATACTTTTTTCCTGAAATGTATTAATAAATTAACACCTGGTAGTTCTTGCTATAAATGGTTGCTCATTGCCATATTCATCTAATATATCTACTGCCAATGGTTCCAAATGTTGTTTCTTTACTGGCACATTACTAACGGTTCGGGAAATATGGAAGTGGGTAACATCCAAATTTTTTTTAGGTATGAAAGGTGAACGACCGCTATTGATAACCCTTAGTAATGATGTATTGGCATTACCGATATAACATCTCCAATTATATCTAAATACACCCAAAATGTGATGATGCTGTAAACCGTGAATAATCTAGTCCACTAAATTGTACCGTTTTATCTGCAATAGTGTTATGCGGAGTGTTTAAATGCAAAACCGTCCGCAAGGGTATTTCTATTAACATCTCCCTTTATCGTTAGTTTTTGTTGTATCTCCACTTGTTAATATCTGCAAGAATTTATTTGGCAAAGTATATGTGCCAGGTATATCTACATACATTAAGGTTTTATCGTTTAATCTGCTATAATGAAATAATTCTATACCAGTTATGTATTGATTGTTAGCTATCTTTAAATCTGCTTTTCCGGAGTCAGATATTTTTAACCCCTGTAAATTTTTGAACAAAGATCCTATTGTTGATCCTAATGCAGATACTTTTCCTCGATAAAATTCTACTATCTGATCAAAAAATCTGTCATTAATATAATTAAACAGTTTTTCAACCGAAGTAAAATTATCTCCTGTTAAATCAATATCTATTTCCTTGTTTGCCTCGGGGCTATATTAATATGTACATCTTTCATGTTAGTAATAGAGTTGACAAAATGCATTTCTACTAAGCACATTCCCAGTCTCCATTCAAAACTCATGTGTTTTGGCATTGGTACAGTATAATGAGCGTGACGATTAACATATCCACCTGTAGTATCCACAGACGATGGTAAATAGATATAAAAATTACTCATTGTTGCATGAATTGCGATGCAAGTCCTCCCATAAGAGGAGCTAACAAAAATGGTAGAAATCCTCCACTTTGTATTGCTTCCTTTCTATCTGTGTTGTTGGTACTTCTGGCTAATTTTATTATTTTTCTTCTATGGCGAGACAGTGTCCTCTTCACAGAATTTGGAAATTTCACTTTACCATACACTGCGTTTTCCGCTATTTCGTGTAATGCACGTAATTGATCGGGTGTTATTACAGTTAATATGGCTTCCTCTGCTTAGGTGTTGCGTTTTGTAAAAACGACAAAAAATCCCAGTTCTAATACACTGCAGTGCTATATATTTTTTACGATTTTTATTAGTGCGTGACATGCTTTGATATGGCAATTTTACATACCTGAGTAAAATCCCTATTGACACGTCCGATATTGACGGTTGCTACAATAGAAATGATGCAGATACATACCTGTCCGCTATTTATAGACATCTGTTGCTATAGACATCTGTTGCCATTGGTAATTAGTCACGTGATGTAAAATAATAACAATAACAAGGGAGATAATACATAACATTTAATGTACAATAAACAGGAAGATAATACATTATATCACTCCAGCACGTTTAGCAGACATAACCAAAGGACTAAATCGTAACATAGGATTTATAGTAGTCATAAGATTAACCAATCCTTTTCCCATATCAGATATCCAACCACCAATCTGTACCCCATTTCCTTTTTGTCTCCACTGTACCCCTTTTCCTTTTTGCTTTGTCCTTCTCCCTCTACTTCTCGTGACTACAGGACTCCTTACAGAACTCCTTGAACTGCCCGCCCATTTCCCTCTACGTCTCGTGACCACAGGACTCCATATCTTTCTTTTTGCATTATCATTATCATTAACAGATAATTGTGCCATGTCGTCAAGGACCTTATTATTATCAGATACTTGTTCTGTTTTAACATCATCATCCTTATCATCCTCAACATCATCATCATCATCCTCATCTTTAACATCATCATCAATAGCATCAACATCCACTTCTTCTTTGACATCTACTTCCATATCTTCATCTTCATCAACATCCTCATCAGCATCGCATAGTATCATCAGTATCTTCATTAGCATCCTCATCTTTAGGCCGTGTTTCTATTTCTGCTTTTTGTGATGTTGGAATTTTGATACCAATACCGGTGACTTGACGATATAATGCTTGGTATTTATTTCTTAATACTTTATATTTATTCCACCAATTCTTTGGTTTGGATGTTATTAAATTATCTAATTGTTTTTTCCACTTTAACAGCAACTTTAAAGAGGGATTCATATACGTTTGCAGAAATAGATTACGACCTGTTTGATTTCTTATATGAATACCAAACATATTGTTGGCTCTTAAACGGCAGTGTTCTGGGATATTAGTATTTAAATTGACGGTTAAATATCCATGTGGTACAGCTGATACAGCTTTTTCATATTCAGACAAAATACATTGGATTTTTGAGGAAACATTCTACGTCCTAGCATAGCGATTTGATCTTTTCCTAAAGGATTAAAGAGGATTAAATATTTAGCATTCAATGTTATATCTCTAGAAGCTCTTCCTTGTGGAAATACATTTTGTACTATATATATGACAGATAGATTTTTATGCCTTCCTTTCGAAAATAAATCAGCCACTCGTTCATCATTTTTGGCATATGTCATAAGATCATCTATTATAAACAAATTTCTCTCACGAATGTTAAAAAAGGTATTTGATTGTAATTGTGGCGGTAATCCTTTTACGAATTGCACGCCGGAAATGGTTGACTTTATTTTGTCATATAATGGTTGCCATTGACTATAACTCCATACGATTCTCTGTGGAGGTGGTGATATGGTCTGCCTTCTATATTTTAGTATCTCTACGATTAAATTAGTCTTGCCACTTCCCGTAGGACCTGCACATACTAAGGTAAACGGATGTATTAAAGGCGGACATGTCATCTAAATCCAAATAAAACAAAAACAAATATAATATTTAGTATTTTTATTAACACTATAACACTAATATATTTTACATAGTATCCATTTTCTTGCTCTCACTATCAACTTGGTGATTTTGTCTACCCTGGCCTCTACAAGTTGTACAATTACAACATCTTATGCTCGCCTCGTCTTCACTATCAGAAGATATTTCAATCACGGTATTATCTCCAACAAACGGTGGGAATTGAAAGTAACATTGTGATCCTTCCTCTCCAAACAACTCGTGAAGCATTTCCCTTCCTACTTTTACTCTGTTCTCCGGTAGTGAAATTTGATCTGCCATTAGCTGTAGCAATTGAGACAATTCTTAATGCATACGCCAATATGTTCTGTGTAGTGATTTCACACTTTAAAACTGCTTTGCTAAAGGTATCAGTATCAGACTTCTGGGCCAAAGCCAAATCAATGTAGGAACATAGATGGTAGTTATCGTCTAATGGATACAACGAGTAGTTAATGATAATGTCTCTAGATCCTTTAGAACGTTCATTGCTAAGTCATACAGATCCATATCTATTAAAACCTCAATTAAATCGACTAAATGCACATGACCGCCACTTCTCATCAATTGCATATTAACCCGTAATATTTTCTCCGAGTTTGGACGAGATAAACATAATTCCGCGTGCTTTCATTTATAATATCTCTTGACCACAGCCGACTGATATATCCATTTATAACATCATTATCCATTGCATCCCAATATCGGCAAGTACTTTTTTGTATTACAGCTCTCATTATGTTCCTTGAAATTTTAAACCTTGATGTTCATTTAACCTGCCATTAACTACTTCCATCTCTTTTTTCCATCGTAGTGGCACAAAGGCCGGAATTTCAGTATTACATTTTTTCATTTCCAAATTCGCCTTAACTACCGACTCAGCCATGTTCTGCGACTTAAGTTGATCTATTAATTTGTGCTGTATGAATTGAGACAATTGTCTTAATGCATACGCCATTGACTACAGAGTCTTGACTACTATAATGATTGTGACGTCAAATACACATAATTACCTTGGAAACGTCCCCCCGCCGCCATCTTAATTTTCCCATCATTGTCCCAATGGCAATCCGGAATTAAAACCTTATCCGGTTTCGGTTTTTAGAATTTTCGAGATGACCCCTACTTCCGGTCGCCATTTTGAAGCACTGCATCATTAGTGACGTCAGAGCGTTCACCATTCGTCTGCCATCATTCCATAGCAAGATTTCGTCTTGAATAGACGTAAAATCATGTCGGAAGATTGGTAAGTATAACAAACAAAAAACACACAAAGACTCAAAATATATTTAATAATATATATATATATATATATGATAAATATCCGTTTTCCTTACCTAAACATTTAATGGCATATATTGAGGCAACATATATTTAACTATAGTGTTTTGTTGCGATTTGGTGGTTTTCTTTTTCTTTCTGGTCTTTGTTTTTAAGGAATCTTCATATTTTTTAGATAATACTTGTTTAGGTATACTGGATGATTCGAACGATTGCCCATATAATCCCGGAATGGTGACATTTTTACAGAATTCAAACCATTCAATGTCTTCCTCTGATTTTAAAGCATATGCTAAATCAATTGGTTGAATTCTTTTACTTTTTCGACGGTACATATTGTTTTTTGCATTTTGAAGAACGTCTTGGATGCAATAATTAATAACTCCTTGTAAATAATGTCCTGCTGCTGGTGAAACCTTTTTGTGAGAACTTTTAAACCAACGTTTCAATTTACGGTGCAATTTAAGTCCTTCCCTATAATGAAATGATTTTTTGGGGGGTTTACGTTGTGAATTACTAGATGCTATTGATTTTGGTATTGTATCAATATCTGATTTTGTGGTTTGTAATTGTGTAGGTTTTATTGTGGACAGAAATTGCTCCCTCTTCTTACGAATACCCTCTGTTGATTTATGATAAAGATCTCGAATTCTTTTATCTTCAATTTTTTTTTGTTGTTCCTGTTGATAACTATTTATATCTCGTGCATAATTGTGAATAGACTCCATTAAAAACTTTGTATTTGGCAATGCCTGTGCCTTTCCTAATGGTTTTATTTCTGTCCAACCAAATAATTCAGGATTCCACACTTTCTGAAAATCTGCTAATGATATATGTGGATATTCAGGTGAGTTATGCCAATCCGTTGATACTGCCTCATCATAGCTATATAAATTCATTGATACTTCATCATCTAATTTTTTGGAAAACCTTGAATTCTTATATATATCCATATCCAGTATACATACCCTGCAATATACAAATTAAAATCCGGAATTGTAATAGAATTTGACCAGATCCGGTTTTCTATTTATTTTTGTACTTGTAATAAAAGATAAAACGGTTCCGGATTCCGGATTTTCCCACCATTGCTACTAATGGGATTCCGGACAGTTGACCGGATCCGGTTTTGCTCTTATACACCATTCCGGTTTTTCCCATCATTGCACCCTATGGGCCGGATCCGGATCCGATTTTTTTTTTACAAACGCCTTCTCCCACCGTTAAGCCGTCATGGAACACCCACTCCTCCCATCATGGATCCCTCATAGGTCCCATCGTTATCTCAATGGAGAGCCTATATATAAAAAAGGTATATTATACTTTTTTATATAGGCTCTCCATTGAATAACGATGGGACCTATGAGGGATCCATGATGGTAAGAGTGGGTGTTCCATGACGGCTTAACGGTGGGAAATGGCGTTTCTAAAAAAAAATCGGATCCGATCCGGATCGGATTTTTTTTTTTTTCCTATATTTTTTTTTATTTTAGGACTCATAGGTATTTTTATTTTTATTTTTTTTTTTATTTTTTTTTTTTTTTTATTTTTTTTTTTTTTTATTTTTTTTTTTATTTTTTTTTTTATTTTTTTTTTTTATTTTAGGACTCATAAATAATTTTTTTTTTTTTTTTTTTTTTTTTTTAATTTTAACTTTTATTTTTTAGAGCTTCGACGAAGCCTTACTTCATCTACTGGATGATGATGATATAAATAGGGAAGAGGCAGGCCTGGCGGAGAAGCTTGGCTTCGAATTTATATGCGATAAATGTAGCCAAGCCTTCGTCAGGCCGCAGTTTCTTCGCTATCACCAAAGGAACTATACCAATGCCAAGCATACAGAGAATCGGTATTAAAGGATATAAGAGGAGAGAAAGCAACAACAGAAGGTGGAGAAGGTGGTGAAGAAAAGAAGAAAAGATCTTACAAAAGAAAAAGTATAATAAAAAGGTGACTCTCGAACGAGGAGTGAAAAACAGATCAACAGTGACAGTAAGTGTCATGTTTTATATATAAATGATACACTCATACCCTGCAATATACAATATAAAATCCGGAATATTTGACCAGATCCGGTTTTCCTATTTATTTTTGTACTTGTAATAAAAGATAAAACGGTTCCGGATTCCGGATTTTCCCACCATTGCTATTAATGGGATTCCGGACAGTTGACCGGATTTGGTTTTGCTTTTATGCACCATGTTAAAATCCGGAATTATATTTGACCAGATCCGGTTTTCCTATTATTTTTGTACTTGTAATAAAAGATAAAATGGTTCCGGTTTCCGGATTTTTTCACCATTGCTATTGATGTAGATAATTTTGATATTATTCATTTATTTTGATATTTTATTAGAGAGAAAAAGAGGATGAAGAGCAGGATATAGACGTGAAAAGACAACGAATTGAGGAAACTCGAAATGACCAAACCCATGAATGTGACGGTAGAATTGAGGAAACTCGAAATGACCAAACCCATGAATGTGACAGTAGTAGGAAGAGAAAAAGAGAAGAAAACCAAACGACAAGTCGCAAAAAATTAAAAGTAAACGGTTAGTAATTATCTATACTAATTTCATAATTTCTTTTTTAGCCAAAGCAAGGCACGTATTTATTTTTTATTGTAGTTTTTACGTAAAATTTCTATTTCAGCCAAACCAAGTCAGTTATTTGTTTTAACAAATCTTCTGAATTAAATTTACTTTTGTATTGTAGAATTCATCGATTCTGAGGTCGATGTGGAGGACGATGCCGGAGACTCGGAGTCCGAGGAGCTAAAGTCGTTGGAGGAGGAGGAAAGAAGGTTGCACTCCTCCTTCATCGCCTCGGACTCCGAGGAAGTTGATGCAGGGGACAGACCAAACCCCTATTTATCTGCCCCTGCGTCCCCGGCATCGTCGAGACCAGGATCACAACAATCAGGACCATCAGCTCCTACTTCACAAGCACCATCAGCTCCTACTTCACCAGCACCATCAGCTCCTACGTCACCAGCACCAGCACCAGCTCCGACCATCCCTGAACCAGAAGCACCACACACTTCCACGTCCGATTTTGAAAATAGCAATTTATATAGTGGTGAGTATTATTTATTGCAAAGATCTTATATCTAACATTGTCTGTCAGAACACAGTTTTGGACTAGATGTAGATAACCACTTATATCTTTTATTTTAGGTCACTGCAAGTTGATCTATAATTAGCTTAACTACTTATATCTTTTTCTTGTTTTTATTTTTTAGGATACCAGTTTTTCAAGACCTTCGAGCCTCACGGCACTTGGAAGGGAATGGGGGTAATAAGATACCTGTTGATCATGAGGACTTTAAACAATTCCTGTCGAATTATAGTATTCCCGAAAAGATCGACCACGGTCGAACTTTTCGGGAATACATTCTACAACTAAGAATTAAAGACAAAGTCAGGGAGCAGGGACTCCTCCATCCCTTCAAGGTACAGTTAGAATTAACACTGATTTTAGATGTTTTATATATGTTTATTAGAATTATGTTTATAATGAAATGCATAGATAAAATTATTAAGGATCTTCTAGCTACTCGAGCTTGTGCATTTTGTGCAGTATTATAATAAATTTGTCTTTGTGCGAATAAAAAGTCCTCCCAAGGTGGACAATAATGGTATTGGTCATTATAATTCAACAGCATCAAACATTCCTCACATTGAACAGAAATAGGAGTAGCCTGATTGATGATTTTAAATTGTCTTCCTCCCATCTGAATTTAAATTATGCGTGCGTCTATATCAAGCCCGAGGAGTATTCTGAAATATGCTATTCTTAATTGATCCTGAAAAAAGGTACATCCGTGCTCCTGTTCATAATAATTCAAAATTAAATTACACAGAATACATCTATGAAGGCGTGGAAGTACTTTTTCACATATTGTATCCTTACATGTTGTACCTCCCATCTGTAAAAAAAGAAAAACAATATAATTTCTTATTTCTTATTTTATTGCAGGTCCGTGAGGCTGCCAAGCTGATTATATAAAGGTTTTAACTTCCCTATTGGGCCTCTGCGGGACAGAGTGATGGCTGTGCCATCAAGTTATTTCCTATTATATGATCAGCACAACCAAGCATATTCATAGGTCTAACAATGCCAAAACCCACCTCTCCTGGCCTACTGAGAAAAAAAATTCTCAGTGTATGTACCGAGTCAGTCCAAGAAGTTTTTGAATTATCCCACTTGTACCATGTGATGAAGAGTTATCCTCTTCACATGGTACAAGGGGTGGCCAAGAGAGGTGGGTTTACACACCTGAAGTATATGAAATCGGGCGTGGAAGAAGAGATCAAACCAAGAGGACTTGATGTCACCATAATTAAAGACTTCTGCAACGACAAAAAGATCAGGGATGTATCGGAGCTGTTAGACATATACCGTCACTTTGTAAAAGAACCTATTTTGCCGGATTCAGAAGAAGAACATAAATGCTCCTGTGGTTGTAATCAAGACTTCCGGGATCATTCATATCACTACTTGAATGCTAGTAAGTAAATAAATGTACCTTATGATCACATTACTATTAATATGTTGCTTGTAATAGATTTGGGTACAATTTAAACATTAACCGGATACGGATAGAATGTAAACATTGTTTTTAACCGGAAACGGATATGTACATCGGGTTGCTAAAGGAATGGTTACATTTTGGCGGCATTTTATTAAAATGATAATAAATTCTTAAAAATCGCATATTTTTTTTATATTTCAGACTATTTGTACCATCACCAGAACGAAATAGAAATCGTCAAAAAAATAATACTTAAAAATCGCATATTTTTTTTATATTTCAGACTATTTGTACCATCACCAGAACGAAATAGAAATTGTAAAAAAATTATAACTGCAAACAATATTCTCCATGTAAAGAAAGAACAGAACATCAGTAACAACGACGTATTTATAAATTGTATAGACAGTTTTATGCCAAAGATTAGAGACAATTATTTTTCTCTCCCCAGACGTGAACAGGAACAGTTGCCATTCATGTTACTGTTCCTGTTCATGTTTGGGGGAGATATCCGTTATGATAACGGCCAATTTACATACTACAATACAGAGAAAGTAAAAACAAATTTGAAAAAAATTCTATATTTATTTTACACTGGTGTTATAAAAGGAATACACAAAAGACGATGTATTTTCATGCATGGTCTTCACAACGGTGGTAAGTCCACCCTCCTCAAGTGTCTTGGGGGGTTGGTGGAGAAACCAACCGTTGTGAGGATCAACGAGGACTCCCCCTCTAAATTCTCTTTCGGCCCCTCTGTGGAAGGACGTGTCATCTTAATAGATGACATTTCCTTCCGTGGGCTGCAGAATTTGGATGGGGAGCACAGAAATTCCATGGATGGATTCGTTACCCAAATTGAGAGGAAGCATAGGGATCCCTCGAACGTGCAGCTGCCTCCCTTTATCCTCACTAGCAATGTGCCATTTACCGAGGTACCAAGCGGATTAAAGTGCCGCATGGTCGAGTACCAGGTACCTCGGCAAATGACCAATGCTTTGTTGGATCTTTCGGTCCCCCCCAGGCAGTGCCGAGTTTTGTGTTTTTTATTTTGTATTTTCTGATGGAGGACGGGATGGCGCCTAAAGGCAGTTTGGTCCTCAATTACCTGGAGGAACTGGAAAAGGCAGAGGTCGCCCGGGCATTCCAGACGGCCACTCCCTTTTCCCTCCTTTAGGATTTGAGGACGTGTTGTCCCAGGTATCATCCCGTTCATAAAGCCCCTTCCCCACCCCTGACATAATTTATAAGAGGACGCTCTGTATTGAAAGAGCATTTTTTCTTTTTCTTTTATTTTTGACAACTCAAAATTGGACGGACGGACACAATGGCCTTATGCTTCCTCGGCACCTCCACCTATTGTGTGTTTGTATGTAAATATGAAAAAAAAAAAAAAAAAAAAAAAAAAAAAAAAAAAAAAAAAAAAAAAAAAGGGAAATGTGCAATTCATTATAAAAAATGTGATATATGTAAATATGTAATATGCAAACCAAAAAAAAAAAAAAAAAAAAAAAAAAAAAAAAAAACAAAAAACAAAAAAAGAAAAAAAAAACAAACAGAAATGGGAATTGTGCAATATATATATAAAAATCTGTAATTATAAAGTATGAATTGTGTGTGTGTGAATTGTGTGTGATATGATAAATTATTAATTATTAATTGTAAATTGTGTGTGTTGTTATGTCAATAATTTGTATAAATTGTAAATTGTAAATTATGTGTGAGTGTTTTGTGAATGTAATGGGTGAAGAGGTGTAATGCAGCCTACTTCAATTATCTGAAGTAGACGGTGGCAAGCCCGTATAAATGCAGAGCCTCCTCTTACAGAATGCGCAGTGTAGGTATGACTATCCAGAAAGGATGGCTACCTAATTCTTGTCTTTCTCGTCTTCTTCGTTGCAATTGCTGTTACATTTGCATTTGCATCTGATAGCATTTACCAATGCTTGTAATAATGTTACAAGAAGTCCTTTCTTCTTTTTTTCATCCATCCTCCTGTAAAGTAAATTACAGGGGGTAATGCAGCCTATTCATTATAGCCGGTGACAAGCCCGGAAAAATGCAGAGTCACCTTTATGGATGGATGGAAAACAAATAACAAAAACAATTTATATTTTTATATAACGTTTAATAAAATAACAATAAGCATTATTAACGTAACAGATGACGAACATAATCTAATATTAATTGGTCATTAACAAGTGGATCATTAGTAAATGTATTTACAATATCATACATACTATAACCTTGATTTATTTTTATAATATAATAAATACAATATAAACCACAAACATTACTCCCCTCGGATTGCAAACGCTTATTGTTATATATATAAGTACCAGTATTAGAATGTTTAAGAAGAAATTTCTTTTCTAACTGTGGACATAAGGCATGTAAGGAGTAACCATAAGAATAAAAAAATTCTGCCTTTTTATTCACTGGAAAATGAATGGCAATCCAATGTAGACCCTGTAATGGTCTCGGCTGCACATTAAAAACATAGGCAGATGGATAGGTAACTGATGGTGGGTAACTATGGGAGGCCAATGTCCCCTTATAGATAGGAAACCGTTGTAATATGTCATCCAATTCATTTGTATTCATGCTGCTATAAATCTATTGCAGTAACCCTTCTATCTGATGTGATTCTAATTTCTTTATGAAACTCGCCCAGTACTAGGAAATTAATTGGCATTGGTTCAACAGTACCATCTATTTTTGAATGTCTTAATGCACTTCCAAATTTAAATTCAAACGAAACAGTTCCCGTTTCTGGTGGTGATGATATCGGTCCTCCTGGATCTCGTGAAAAATCGAAACAATATAAATTGACGCCTTGGGTATTATATTGCTCTCTGTTAATTTTAAAAGTAGGATTAAATGCTATGTTTCTAGTATTTAAATATAATTGAAAGAGTGGTAAAATGCTAGTTCTACCACTTTGGTCATTGAAATAAGAATAATCGGTATCTATTCGATGACCTAGAACCTCTAAACCATTGCATGTACAAGACATTCACACTAAGCTCATATGATGGAAAAAAAACGTAGGTTCATGAATATCTCCTTTTAAAATATTATCCTTTACAAATCCACAAATGATACGTTCTGGTATGCGTCCAAAGAAGGCATTTGCAATGCGAGCAGTTTGTTGTCCTCCGGCTATATCAAAGTTGAATATTTCCATGTTAGTTACTTGATATACTGCAGGTGTTTTTAATAACACAGCTTCATGAGCTTGTCGGATTTCTTTCTTTACTATTACTTTTGATACCAGTAATTGCATTTCAGAGATAACAATTCTTGGTTTTTTGCCATTATAAGCGTCGCTAGCAAGAGATTCTGGATCCATTAACAGACATACATCTACATCATTTTTGTAAAATACGTATTGGACTTTGACTCCTGGTATAATCAATTTGGGTTGAAAGTTTACATCCGTATGTAAGAGATCAATAAATTCCTGATCATGTGATCCAGGTAAATAAAAACATTTGTTGTAAAAATGCTCATTTTTTACACCTTCATATACGAAAGTAATATTATTAGTATTACTCTCAGGTTTAAAAGTAATTGGGGAGAGTTTATAAGGTTCTTTAGGTATGTTATTCATACCATCCCCTCCTACAAATGTAGAATTTTTAATTTGTGCAGGATCATACCATGGTACAAAACCTGTTAATTCAAGCCAACCATCTTTTCCATCAGTTGAATTGTAATTGATTAATTTTTCGATAAATGCTCGGTAATGATGATAGCTTGTATCACTTACTACGGTACTGTTAAATTTAACCTCAACACGTCTCCATAATGTGCTAGGTGGATTGCTTTCCAGAGCTACAGACTAGTTTGTAGTTTGATCTTTGAAATCATCCCAAGTTCCTAAATTTGAACCATCGTTTTTTACAACTTTCAATTTTATGTATAAGTACGAGTTTTTCAAATCAATGTATTCCTCATCATTTGCTTCAATATTAAATTGAATGGAATCTGTAAGTTCAATAATAGATGAATGAGGGTATACTTTAACCCATGAACGTTTATGAATTGCATCTTGGTATGTTTCATTAGCAAACAGATCTAACTCTGGTGGTGGTGTTGGTTGCGCCATTAGAAATTTGTATAAACCTTTCTGCCTCTTCGTATTCTTCGTCTTCGTGCAAGTCCTGTTCCTCCTTGCTTAAGTTTCCTTAATTTGTTTAGTGACAGGTCTACTCCTGTTGTTATTAAAGGGTTGGCTATGGCTCTAACATCAGGGTTGACTGTTTTTCTTTTCAATCGTCCTTTTAAAATTTGGCCTACAATTGGTATAATTGTTGGTAGTACTGTTTTCGCTGCAGATAATAATCCTGGACCTAGGGCAGCTAAGGCAGTTCCTATTCCCTGACCTCCCATAGGTCGTTTACCATAATAAAACATTTGGGAACCACCATATTGTGCCTGTTGATTATAGTACTTTAGGTAATCGTTCATCTTGAATCTTTAATAGTTTCTGAAATGCAGAAGTACAAGCAACCTCTGCGAATTGTCCCAAGATAATATGTTATCATCAGAATACACTTTGATTCTTATGGTATCGATCCGTCCACTCCTCAAACTGTGATATTGACGATTCTTTACGATATATGAATGCATTATATCTTGTTTGTCTTGTACAACATGCGGAACAAATCCAACTGTTCTGGTAAAATATTGACTGCTCATAACGGGTTTTACAATATCCAATTCTATGCTCAATTTTTGAAAAGTGTATAATTGGGTATTCAATTCTATATTTTCGAACTTATATATATAGTCTTGTTTGGTAGTGGATTATAAGCTGTCTCGTAATAACGATTAGAAGAATCATCAATTAATAAGCTGGGGTCTGATATTTTCTGCGACCTAGTGTTGTTATTAGTTAAATATTCCACTAAACACTTTGATAATGCCACTTTTATCCATGGAGGTATATACATATACATGTGATGTTGTTTTTCAAATTTATGTTCATGTTCAAACATTACGGTTAACGGATGTAATTGATATAGTTCTAACCATTGATGAAATGACGTTCTCTTCCTTTATTAGACGGATATAAATTATAAATCTGTTTTAAGTACGCATACACTTTATCATTCACGTCCTTCATTAACAACTCTGGATGGCCTAAATGGTTACCATTAAGTGGTATTCGTAAATTTCGCGGCCAGTTTAAACTACCAAAATATTTTTCAAAATTTTCCACCTTGAATTTATCTGTTATTTCATATATATATAGTATTCTCCGGATACATTATTTGTTAAATTTCTTGTCCGGTGAACCTCACATAATGCACATTTCATTGATGAAGTTACATTTATAGATTGTGGTAAAGTGATTGTAAAATCCGCTGTCGCCTTTGATGACATACATGGTAAATACACATAGTAACTCATAATACTTTTTTCCTGAAATGTATTAATAAATTAACACCTGGTAGTTCTTGCATAAATGGTTGCTCATTGCCATATTCATCTAATATATCTACTGCAATGGTTCCAAATGTTGTTTTCTTTACTGGCACATATACTAACGGTTCGGGAAATATGGAAGTGGTAACATCCAAATTTTTTTTAGGTATGAAAGG
>JARBDR010000303.1:0-11377 GCA_029721355.1 Tegillarca granosa | reverse complement strand
CATATAACGATATACATGTGCCTTGATTGTTGCTCTTTACTTCACAATCTTAAGCTCGAATATTTGAAATATGTGATTTGCTTGAAAATAAAACAATATAAATACAAGGAATAAACTTACAGGTTTAAAACTCTGTAATTAGTTTGAATGATAAACTGATAAAAAGAGATAAAAGTGAAACAGAAACAAACCGGTCAATGTCTAAATCAAAATCTAAAAAGCAAATTAAAACCTTTGAAACTGATAAAACGTACAAACACGTGACCTTCCAATAGTGATGTTGTGGATGAATAAGCATCTACTATCTAGCTAGCTACAACCTCCGAATTCAAAATCGAATTCAAAAATAAAAGGAACATTGAACTATTGGATGTAAAATATATTCTGGATCAGTTTTAATACAACTGCCTTATACTTATCAACAATATTGTGAATATGACGCTTATATTACTTTGATATATGTGAAAAAACTTATATTAATCATTATTTGCTGTTTTGTTCAACAGAAACCTGTGTGTGTGTGTGTGTGTGTGTGTGTGTGTGTGTTAATTTTAATTAGTCTTCCTTGTACTCTATTCAAAAAAGAACAAAAATGCAGAATACGTATACTATTTCTAGTATATATCGTACATAAAGTCTTTTTAGATATTAAATTTCTTACTAAGGTGGTTAGATTTAATAAAACCTATGTAGACAATGTGTCATATTAAGTATATTATGTTTAGCGACCGTGATAGTACATATGACAATAACGCTTAAAAAGGAAAAAAACATAGTTTCATTTCATTTCTTGAACACACTTAAATTTAATGAACAAGAATTGAAATATTGAATATTAAAGAAACGAATAAAAACATATTTAAAAAAAAAGGAAATAAAAAAATGTGTTTTCGAAAATTATTGGATATAAAATATGTCCTGGATTAGTTTAAATACAACTGCCCTATACCTATCAACAATATTGTGAATATGACGCTTATAATACTTTGATTTGTGTGAAAAAAATTAATGTTCATCATTATGTCAACTGAAAAAAGTGTGTGTGTGTGTGTGTGTGTGTGTGTGTGTGTGTGTGAATTTTAATTAGTCTTCGTTGTATTCTTATTTTAAAAGGAACAAAAATTCAGAACACTTATACCGATTCTAATATATATCGTACAAAAAGTCTTTACATATTAAATTTTCTACTTAGGTGGTAAGATTTTATAAAACCTATGTAGACAATGTGTCATATTAAGTATATTTTGTTTAGCAACCGCGATACTGCATACGACAATAACCCTTAAAAAGGAAAAAAAACATCGTTTCATTTCATTTCTTGAACACACTTAAATTTAATAAACAAGGGTAAAAATATAAAATATTAAAGATACGAATAAAAACATATTTAAAAAAAGAGAAATAAAAAATGTGTTTTCGAAAAATATGTTAATAGATTTTTTTAAAGAGTGATTTATTGAGATCATTTTTTGCGGAGCTGAAATTTGAAATTACTTTTTTCCGCATTTAGTGTTAAAATGTAAAATATCCTTGCTACAAACATTTATTTCTGAAAGTGCTGATTATTTATTTATCTATAATTTTTTCAGTTTTACGCATTCTGATCCGCTTAAAATTTAGTTCCTGATGGTCTGTTTTGACCCCTGGCGGATCGACTTTTTTGTAAACAACGGCGGAATAAATTCATGTGCACATTTCGTTGTTCTCATCGAAATAATTTGAACTATTGTTTTTGATAAATATTAAATGATTTACATTTGACTAATGAATGAAGACTGTGCACTGTTTAAGTTATTCCTCAATAGACTGAACAAAATGTAAAGGCACTTGTTAAAAGTTAAAACAAAAAATTAAGAGAAAGAAACAACAAATATTGTCGGATCAGTTAACTACAAATAACCAACGTTAAACGAAAACAAAGGTAAAAAGATTAAGGAAAAAGAGACTCGTGTTAACAACCATTATTATTATACAACCTCAGTTAAAATCAAATATTATGACTTTTAAACATTTTTTATCTTTTTGTTTTTACTTTTTTCTCTGACTTAAGGTTAAAGGCAGTTAGTGTAAGATATAAGACCCTATCATGGCAAAGCAAATAAGTACCTCCAATCAAACCGGAGATGGTGATAAAGGTAAGAAGGTTTTTCTTTTTAATGTAAATTGGTAATATTTTTACGACACTTCTTTTAAATATTAAGAATATTTAAAAGTAAAATAATGCAGTTTGAAGGCTTTTTGATCCAAGAATCATACAGGTGTTATAAAGGTAACTTCAATGACAGTTAACTGTTCCATAAATTTAATAATAGTATCTTTTATTATAACTATTTCTAGTTTACGTAATTATCTTTAAATTTTTGTACCTCAAGTAAATACATTATTTCTATAAACAAAAAAGTGTCGTAGATTTTCATATAGGTGATTATTTTATTTCGAGCCTGCTACCCATGATTAATATGCATCTTTTTCTCGTCTTTATACTGCATCAAAACATTGTCAAATTAAAATTCAAAACTTTGTAATGTTTATCTTCAATTATGAATTTAATTCGGTCAAACAGAAAGTATTTTTTTTGTTAACCTTTTTTTAAAAATATTAAATAAATATTCAAACGAAGTTGTTTATTTATCCATATAACGTAAGTTTTGACATCCTCTTTTCAGAGCATCCATGTTTAGGAAATGTGTCGGATAGTGACGCAGAAAGTAATACAGAGGGTATGTACATAAGACTGAAGTTAGCACATCTACCCCTCTAGCATTTGAGGCTTAAAACCCTTCTAGCATTTCAGGTTTTTAAGTTATAAATGCATTAATAGTAGTTATGTTATTTTTAAAACTTCGAAACAGCCTTAAACAACAATTAAGAAGACAGAAAAACATTATTTTACAGTCTAAAAAGTAATTAACATGGCGACAATTGCCATTGCGACAACAGAAGACTGCTTTTTTCTTTTAAATTTATAGATCTATGTTTGAATTTGAATCTACATGAACATTTATACTGCCGATTTTACAGTCACAACTATTTTTGCTAAGCAATCTTAAAATTTCGGTTTGTCTTGGGTATATAGGTTTCACTTCATAAATACAAAATGCTAATAAAAATATCTCAAACAAACGAATTTGTTTTACTGATACGCAATTGTATCGGAATTTGGTACGGAAAGTTGCTCCCTCTTAGTCTCAATAAACATTTTTGTGTTAGTTTATAAAAATGTATATGCGAGAATAAAACTGACATATATTATGTAAAATTGATTAACAAAAACATCACTCAAAATGTATTCGTAGAAAAAAACGAAAGTACTTTGAAATACAAGAACAGGATTATCAAAAAACAAACCAACAACAAAAGCATTTGAGAATATGTCACAATACAAGTTTCCATCAAGATTGTCAATATATTCCACTTTTATTTTTATGGTTCATTGTGTCAGATGATCCGTAAATTCTTTAAAATTATGTTGTTTCTTATCAATTATCGAATAGTATTAAGGTACACCTAGATAATAAACTTATGTTATCATAATTCTACTTAAAGATAAATCACTTAACGAAATAAATAAAACACAAATATACCAGTTTTTGTCGAAATTACAATCCCAAAAACAAAGTAAAAACTTTGACAGCGGGCAAATTTAGTAATACACATGAAGTTCCATCAAGGAAGTGAGGCCAGGTGCTCCGGAAGGGTAAGCATCTCCGGTAAATCATTACCTTTTATTTTAATCGAAATAGTTCAACATGGAAAAAACTATCCTCACAATAAAGTATAAATTAGAGATAGAGTTGCTTCCTCGTGAAAACATTACGAATCCGTTTATAAATGAAATTAAGTTCAATTTTAATCAATAGTTTAACAGTGTGATAGAAATTACAATCACTTCTTACACAATCTAACAATCTGTTTACAATACGTTTATGATATTTCTGTTAAAAAATCAATAATACATAATATATGTCAGTAAGCAGAAAAAATCTATCTGTAATAATAACTTATTCTTTCAAAACTTATATATCTCTCAAAATATCAATAAATCTCAATTATAACTCGAAAATTCTATAATTCCTTTTTTATTTAGAAATTTAATTTTATTTATTTTTATTTTTTGGCTGATCTTTTTATTCAACTTAACATCTCATAGAGAACAAGAAAAAAAATTTCTTTATATTATGCCTGATCATGTTTTTAAAACTTAGATTAAAAAACCATACCTTCATTTTAATTGGTATGTTTGGGTTTTTGTTTTTTAATTTAATCGGACAATTTTATTTAAATGTAAGATAAATTCACTGAATTGGTTAAAAAGATAGAGTGCATTTGTGTTGGTAAAAAATGTGTCTGAACCCCCAACATTCTAAACATTTCAGCCGTTATATAAAAGTTAGAATTTAAAATCCAATTTAACCAAGGAAATTCATCATAATAACTTTAAACTGATTAAGAAAAACATGATTGTCAGTTATATAGCTAATTCATTATCACCGTTGTATAATACGACTCTTTTTATTTTCCAAGTTTTCAAAGTGTAATTTTCTGTTTTAGGCGCGTTAAACTTTTTTCATTTGGAGTACGTTTTATATATTTTGATTTCCTAAATAACTCTGTTTTATTTTGATAAAGTTAGTCTCTTTGTTTTTATACTACCATATTGCGACTTTCTGTTTCAGTCTGGAGTTGCCACAGTTGTACACACTTTAACAAAGATCAAGGTAATATTTGCCAATTTGAACATTCTTTGAAATCAGAAGATTCTCTTTCTTTGCAATCTTTTCTGAACAAAGGAAAGTACTGTAAAAAGCATCATTTTATATCAACATCAGTCTTTAATGTACTAAATATGATATTATTCATTTGCAACTCTTTACGTAATGGTTAATAATATCTATAATAACATCAACTTTTATGTCTCCAATAAAATAGTTTAATTCAGTCCTATTAGTAATGTTTTATATAATGTATGTACTAATATAACAAGCCTCAATATTGTATCATAGGGCATTACGTATTTAGGTTTCATGTAAAATTGTTACGCGCAGACGCACAGGTGTGTATGTGTGACGAAAACAACTTTTATAATTTTTTTTATTTAATTTTTATAGATTAATAGTTTCAGTATTTTATTTTGTTATTGTATCTCTAATTAATATCTTTAAAATAAATAAACCAATAAAGAAAGAAAGAAAGAAATATAAAAAAAACATCGTAGGTGATTCTGAAGATGATAATTTTGAGCCTGCATGATTATTATTACAACGTAAGTTGTCAAATTTGTTTTTCAGAGCATCAATATTTTGATAATGTGTCGGATAGTGACAGAGAAAATGATATAGTGGGTAGGTAAATAAGACTGAAACACATCTACAGAATTGGATACTATTTTGCAACTATTGAAGTTTCTTGACCAAGGCACAGGTCAAAATTATTCTAGAGTTTAAATGTTTAAAATCTTTAATGCATCAATTTTAGTTTTGTTATTTTTAGAATTTCATACACTGTCTGTCTGTAGTTAGATCGTTAAATATAAGTATCACAAAGCGAATTTTCTCATTTCAAGTTTTATTGAATAACTGTGATCCGGTTCAATGTGTTTAAACGTCCTTGAACCACGATTTTTAAAAAACCCTAAAATATCATTTGGCACAATTTTGAATGTAATTGAAATGGCGAAAATTGCCATTGCAACAACACAAGACAACTTTATTCTTTTATATTCATAAAATTCTGTGTTAAGAGTAAACTAAACTTGCCGTATGAAATAATAATAATAATAATAATAATAATAATAATAATAATAACTAGAAATGTAATTCTAACTAACTAAATATTTTATGTTTTGAACATGAATTCTACTTTATGTTTTACAAAGCCGATATCACAACCCAGAAAATGTGACAAATGTATGCAAGTATTCGGTTTTTTTAAATAAGGTTTTCAAACATTTACGCAACACAATTTTTTTAAACGTTAAACAGAAACGATCTATTTTTACATATACTAAGTAAATATATTAAAAAAGAAACTTAAATTCATGACATTTCTGTTTTTCTGTATATCTCAGGTTAAAAACATAACTTTTCTATACTTCTACTTCATTACTTTGAGTATTCTATTATTAATTCCTTATTACTATAGAAACATTAGATTGTAAAAGACTAAAAATAAAATACAACTGAATGAAAATGGGCCTATTATTTCACTTTAAATGAAATCAGAAATGTGGAATATACATATTGAATCAATTATGACTGATTAATTCCAGAGTCATTACTTTACTTTTTTGTTAAAATAGCAAAAACCATAAGATAATTGGACTAAAACTCCACCTGTTTTACAGGAGTTATATTCCTTGTCTATTGAAATCCTCGAGCTCATAAGAAATCAAATTTTCTCAAAAACTTGTTTCCTCTTGTTAGATTTTGGAAGACATTTTACTATAGATATTTCATGTATTTTAGAGCCTATTAGTAACAAAATTTGTTCTGTTGCAATTAGTTTGAGGTCAAATCGTAGATTGACTAGACTAAAAAGAATAAAGATAATTTTTGACTGAATGTGTACTTGTGTGCGCGCTCATTTTATCGTCGTTTTTCTTAACATAAATTGTGATCCTTTTTTTAAATCATTAGAACATTAGATTACAAACATGATACCTTTAAACCTTTGATATTTACTACGTTTGACAACATGGTTAATTTCTGTTATACATAGAAACCTAACACTGTGTTGGTTAAACAGAAAGAGTGCATCTGCCAATTGTTTGTAATTTAATCGGGTCAACGTTCACATAATGCAAGTATATTTCCTTTTTTTTTTTAAAAGAAAAAAAGTTAAACATAAACAACCCATAATTACATTATATAAAGTTTTTAAGTAAATATCTTAAAAGAAAAATTAAAATTCATAATATTTCTGTTCAAATCAATCATACATAATATATGTAAGCAAGCAAAAAACTTTTTTTGATATTTACTACGTTTGACAACATGGTTAATTTCTGTTATACATAGAAACCTAACACTGTGTTGGTTAAACAGAAAGAGTGCATCTGCCAATTGTTTGTAATTTAATCGGGTCAACGTTCACATAATGCAAGTATATTTCCTTTTTTTTTTTTTTTAAAAAAAAAAGTTAAACATAAACAACCCATAATTACATTATATAAAGTTTTTAAGTAAATATCTTAAAAGAAAAATTAAAATTCATAATATTTCTGTTCAAATCAATCATACATAATATATGTAAGCAAGCAAAAAACTTTTTTCCTACAAAACTTATATGTCTCTCAAATTGTTGATAAATCTCAATTTCAATGCAAAAATGCTATATAATTATTATCATTTAGTTTATTTTTTTACTGTATGCGTGTATGCACCCACACCGCCTCGTTGTAGATAGAGCTTTCTCTTAACATAAAGTGTAATCACTTTTTTCTAAAACAAAACAAATGAATACATTGATCACTTCAAACAAAAGCAACTTACTAATGCGATTTTAGTTTTATTAATTGCACATCAAATTCTAGAGTTTCCAAGGAATAATTGAATTTTTTTTCGACTATGGGGTCATAGACCGAAAAAATTACAATTATTCCTTATAATTAAATTCAAATTATAATTAAATTCAAAAATAAATACAATATTTATAACAATAACCTATCTTTTTATACAACATCACACTTGAAAGAAAGTACAAAACTGCGCATAAATCTCCATGCAGCTGGATGCCCATGACAACAGCCGCTACCTTTTCACGCTACTTTCACCACCATTTCTAAATCGTTCGGTGTGCATGTGTGTAGCACGTACATGTATCACTCGCATATATTTAAATTAATTTCAAATGTAACTTGCAAACATGCAAACCCGTCGGAGAGGTACAACTCACACTAATATTGCGCGCGACTGCGCTTCAAAATATACATGACGATGTCTTCCAGCCGAGAGACGGGCAAGATACATGTATGTTTGGACAAAAATGAGGTATCCGAGTTCAAAGCAAAAAAGGTTAACCCATAAGAAAATATCAATCAATAACACGTCGTTACCACTATCAACAATACATCAACTTATAGATGCAAAAAATAAAGTGGTTCCAGCTGGTAGCCAACCGTTGATGTTGATGTTACCGCACTTGAGTGTGGATATCTATTTCCTCTATTTCATCAGCGTAAAATATCCACAAATGATCTGATGCACCTGCAGGTTCACAAAACTCAAATTCGCTGCTGTCATCACGATTATCATTAATGACTGCAGACCTTGAGACTAATCCAACATATTATACAACTTTCACGTTTTTAATAAAGAAAACAAATTTCAACGTTTATGTCAAGTTCGACAAATATGGCGGCACACTGCATATTTGACCTAGTTGTCAGGAAACCGACGTAAGCGGTTTCTAAGGGGTAATGGCGTATGACGTGTGACGTATTGCGGTCAAAAAATTCGTCTATGAGATCATAGACGTAAAACATTAACAGTGCTGGACCGTTTAAAAATTAATCATAAGATGATATTTACTGTTATAAATCAAACGGCTACGCTATTAAAGCTAATAGAGATTGTTACAGCTGTAAAACTACAATCATTAAGTATTTCCCACAATTTAATTTTACATTTTATTCTAATGCAAGATAAATTGACTACAGAAAGAAAACATTCGTGTGCGTGGAAAATGCGTGTGAACCATAAGCTGTCTAAACAGTCAAGCCAATATGTAATTTTCTTTTTAAACTTTGTAAATTTTCAATCTCACTTTAACCATTTAATTTCAATTTCAACGTTTTATTGAAAATTGTTTGTCAGATCTTTAAGGAAATCGTCATCGCTGTTCTATTATGAGCCAATAAACGGTCTTTTTAATTTTCTGTTACCGACTGGAGTTACAAACAATGTGAATACCTTAATAAAGGTAGAGGTGATATTTGTACCATGTGCCATTTTCGACATACTTTGTATGTCATATCTACACCTGTTTAAAGAAAGTGAATAATATAATGTTTTTGCAAATATCTATGTAATTGGAAGTGTTTAACTCATTCATACAAGTCATATCTCCATATTTTCCATATGACATTGATTATTTAGGCTTCATATAATATTTATTGTGTGTCTATGTATATGTATGTCTGTGTCTGTGTTCGAGAGTCCCGAAAGTTTCGATCAGATATGTGAGTGACATGCTGAAAATCCTTTACACTTTTTTTGCTAGATGCAAGAGCAAGACAACGAAACGCTGAAAATAAACACGACGAGGAACTCCGTATTGTTATTATCGGTAAAACCGGAACCGGAAAGAGCGCCACTGGAAACAGTATTCTTGGGAAGAAACTTTTTGAATCCAAACTCTCTGGAAATTCTGTAACAAAAAAATGCAAATGTGAAACTAACAACAGGTTCGGTCGTAAAATCGTCTTGGTCGACACTCCGGGACTTTTCGATACTAAAATGACCAATGAGCAAGTAACGAAAGAAATACTAAAATGCATAGGAATGACAGCTCCAGGGCCGCATGCCATTTTGTTGACTGTCAACATTGGGCGATTTACAACTGAAGAACAGGAAGCAGTCAAACATTTCGTTGACCAATTTGGAGACGGTTTGTACCAATATTTGTTCGTAGTCTTTACTAGAGCAGACGACCTTGAAAATGAAAATACGGAAATAAAATCCTACGTCGAAGAAGGGCCCCCTGAACTGAATCAATTTTACTTCTCTGTAGCAATAGATATGTTACATTTAACAATAGACTGACAGGAGTTGACCAGGAACAGCAAGTGAAAATATTAATCAGTCTCATTGATGACGTATTACACAGAAATGGAGGAAGTTGCTTTACAAATGAAATGTACAAGGAGGCCGAAAAAACACTTCTCAGTCGAGAACAAAAAATGAGGCAAAAACTTCAGAAGGAAGAGAGAAGAAAAATTGAAGAGATCAAAAACCAATTAAAGATAGAATTTGCTAAAAAGTTTGAAGTGGCAAAGCATGAAAAGGACCGACTTGCAAGTGAGATAATGAAAGATAAAAATGAAACACAACAAGATAAGGGAAAGGCAAGAGACTGTATAGAGCAACTGCAAAAACAAATTGACGAAAATGAACGAAGCAAAAAAACAGAAACAGAAATGGAAATTTTGAGGGAAGAATATGAAAAGAAATTGACAAAAATAAAAAATGAGTATGAACAACGCCAAGATCCTTCGAATTTGAGAGAAGCTAGTAGGAAAAGTTGCGAAAATGAAAATGATATTCTTCAACAGATTTGGACTGTCGTTAGACGGAGTTTAAAAATTGCAAGTGCAGTTTCTGTCTTTCTGCTTTTTATGAACAATGAAAAAATAAGTTTATTTTCTACTTCTTCTCAAGACTTGCGTGAAAACACAGACTAGTGTTTACTTTTATTCCATCGAACAAGGAAAAAAATTATACTCACAATGTTTTTTAAAATTTATTCAAATCTTGCAACTTTACAAATGATGGAATATGATGACCTTGACTTTGTGCCGAGGCATTATGGTCGACAGTTTTTAAATGTTTTATTTTTTATTTGCGAATCACTTGCCATTCTTTTATATTTATATTGATTTAAGAAAACAATACATTATAAGCACAGCAACACAAAAGGCATTATTATCTTTATGTAACCGCTGCTGGAATATAACATTTAGTAAAGAAAGGTTAAAATGTAAATTATGTTCCTCACTTTCATTGAAATGTTTCCTTTTTTAATTATTTTTCATCAATTCCTGTTGTGTATTTCACCACATTTTGATCATACAGAATTTGTTATTTTTGTTCATTAATTTGTTTGTAAAGCTAATAAAAATTTGACATTTTGACAGTTTTTTATATTCATATTGGCTACTAATAACAACGATGATGAACTTAAACATTTTCATGGTTCTTCTTGTTTCTAAAGTATTTAGTAATTTTAGCAATTTGTCTTGAAAAATGAAAAACCAGCTAGTTAAAAGATGAAAATGTTTTTAATAAGAAGCATCTGATTATCAGTTACGGACCGGAGTTTTTTTATTCAATAAACTGATAATATTACCTGAGCTCAAAGCTTAGATTAGCTAGTGGTAAACATGAATTTAACTACTGTTTATTAGTTCAAAATTTAACTCTTTCTATATAACTGATTCCTCATTGCCACAAATGTCACAAATACACGTTTTTAACAAACACACCCTCTCTCTCCACTAGGACA
This sequence comes from Tegillarca granosa, assembly GCA_029721355.1. Classification (NCBI taxonomy): domain Eukaryota; kingdom Metazoa; phylum Mollusca; class Bivalvia; order Arcoida; family Arcidae; genus Tegillarca; species Tegillarca granosa. The sequence goes on along the minus strand of JARBDR010000303.1, from coordinate 157 downwards.
AACTCTATAAGAAAATTAAGAAATAAAAATATTGAGACACACCAGTTTTGATTAAAAAACAACAGATCCATGGAAAAGCTATGAAACATTACCGACATTTATAAACAAGCCCTTTAAAATCAACCAAAAAACAGACCAATATCAATGCATTTTACAT
>JARBDR010000302.1:12500-23697 GCA_029721355.1 Tegillarca granosa | reverse complement strand
CTGAAAGGGTAAATCCAAGTATTAGAGCAAGTGCTTGTATTTGTGAGATATAGGATTTTGTATTAGAGCAAGTGCTTGTATTTGTGAGATATAGGATTTTGTATTAGAGCAAGTGCTTGTATCAGTTCTCAGATGGCTTTAAGGTGCTAGCTTACTGAGTCAATATGCTATAGCTACAGACAATTATACCACTTCCTGGTCTAATAATACTGTTACTACTTGAACCAGTTTATACTCAGCTCCTCCAGCTTTAATTACAGAAGGGACGTCAGTGGCCGGGTGGTCTAAAGTGTGCGTAACAGATCACAGTGTCTCTCACTGCCTGAGTTTAAATCCTAATCGGGACAGATCCTAGTGTGAGAAAGTTTGTCAGTTCGTTGCCAAAGGTCAATGGTTTTCTCTGGGTACTCCAGTTTCCTCCACCATCCCAGAACTGACCGTCTTGAAATAAGTGAAAGAATCTTGACTTGGGCATAAAACACCATTACTCCACTGCCGACTCTAATTACAGAATGCAAGGGGCTGAAGCAATAAATTTTAGTATTATGTATGACCCAGTATGAGAGTGAAAGAATCTTGACTGGGGCATAAAACACCATTACTCCACTGCCAACTCTAATTACAGAATGCAAGGGGCTGAAGCAATAAATTTTAGTATTATGTATGACCCTGAGTATGTAACCTCTGACCCCAGGATCTGTATCTACTATCAGCCACCAAGGCATTGTATCCCTGCTAGGTAGATCCTGTTGTGAAAATGTTTGTGATAGATTACTGTTTTTTCTCTTTTCAATCTGTGGATAAACTAGACTGTTCCTCTCACATCTTTAGTGTTTGTTGAACTAGATATATGCAAACGTGTATCAACTGTTCTTTTAAAAGTGTTTGTGTGATAGCATTAATAGGAAAGTGAATTTAGCTTTTGCTTAAAACACATGTTAATGGACAAATTGTACAGGTGACAATGATAGGCAGGTGAACTTAGCTATTGCTAAAAACACTCATGTTAATGGACAAAATGTACAGGTGAGCATTGACAGGCAGGTAAACTTGGCTATTGCTAAAAACACTCGTGTTGATGGACAAAATGTACAGGTGACATTGATAAGCAGGTAAACTTGGTTATTGCTTAAAACACTCGTGTTGATGGACAAAATGTACAGGTGACATTGATAAGCAGGTAAACTTGGTTATTGCTTAAAACACTCGTGTTGATGGACAAAATGTACAGGTGACATTGATAAGCAGGTAAACTTAGCTATTGCTAAAACACTCATGTTAATGGACAAAATGTACAGGTGACATTGATAGGCAGGTGAACTTAGCTATTGCTAAAAACACTTATGTTAATGGACAAAATGTACAGGTGACATTGATAGGCAGGTGAACTTATCTATTGCTAAAAACACTCATGTTAATGGACAAAATGTACAGGTGACATTGATAGGCAGGTGAACTTATCTATTGCTAAAAACACTCATGTTAATGGACAAAATGTACAGGTGACATTGATAGGCAGGTGAACTTAGCTATTGCTAAAAATACTCGTGTTGATGGACAAAATGTACAGGTGACATTGATAGGCAGGTGAACTTAGCTATTGCTAAAAATACTCGTGTTGATGGACAAAATGTACAGGTAAGCATTGATAGGCAGGTAAACTTAGCTATTGCTAAAAACACTCATGTTGATGGACAAAATGTACAGGTGAGCATCGATAGGCAGGTGAACTTAGCTATTGCTAAAAACACTTGTGTTGATAGACAAAATGTACAGGTGACATTGATAGGCTGGTGAACTTAGCTATTGCTAAAAACACTCATGTTCATGGACAAAATGTACAGGTGACATTGATAGGCAGGTGAACTTAGCTATTGCTTAAAACACTCATGTTGATGGACAAAATGTACAGGTGACATCGATAGGCAGGTGAACTTAGCTATTGCTTAAAACACTCATGTTGATGGACAAAATGTACAGGTGAGCATTGATAGGCAGGTAAACTTTGCTATTGCTAAAAACACTCATGTTAATGGACAAAATGTACAGGTGAACATTGATAGGCAGGTAAACTTAGCTATTGCTTCAAACACTCATGTTAATGGACAAAATGTACAGGTGACATTGATAGGCAGGTAAACTTGGCTATTGCTTAAAACACTCATGTTGATGGACAAAATGTACAGGTGAGCATTGATAGGCAGGTAAACTTGGCTATTGCTTAAAACACTCATGTTGATTGACAAAATGTACAGGTGAGCATTGATAGGCAGGTAAACTTGGCTATTGCTTAAAACACTCATGTTGATGGACAAAATGTACAGGTGAGCTACACTGTCCTTTTTTTCATTTAGAGTATATGAATCTGTTTTATCTTCTTGCAGGTACTGCTTCATCCTTCAGTATGTGATGACAAGATAAGTACCAGTTATGCATATTCAGCCTAAACAGAACAATCAGAAATAATCGCCAAACAGAACAATCAGAAATAATCGCTGGATGACGGATTTATCAACATTCCTCTTTAGTTGTCATCACTAAATCTTTGTCAAAATGAATTATTATTTCCTTGTTAATTTTGTAACTTTATTGTTGACATGGTTTTTTGCGTGGTCCGTACAGGTGGCTAGACCAAGATTACACACAGATACAGATTACCTGAGTGTGAGTTACGGAACCAAAAGTCGGCGAAGTAGGAGTGAAAAGCCAAACATTATTGTGATCTTGACAGATGATCAAGATGAGTTGTTAGGTAGGAGTATTTTAAAATAAGACATTTCCTGTAATATATCCTAAAGTAAGGTTTTATAGTAGATGAAATATGACAAACAAATCATGCTTAGATTATCGTGTTATTCAGTACAACTGTATGTCCCTCGAGATTACGTTTCTCGGAGAAAGGTTAATTTGACTTCTGATTGCCAAAGATGTACATTTAATCTTTCAGAAAGTTAATTAGACCTTGAAATCATGGGTAACAGTCAAGAGCCATGAAATGTACACCATAATTCATGTCACTTTAACAGTGCTTGAACAGGCTTTAAGGCCAAAAGAAAAATGTTTAAAGTTACAGAAAACACAAAACTACTAGTATTTTGCCTTCTAACACGGGTACCAGCATTAAACAGATCATTTACCCAGCATGCTGTCAAACATAACACTTAGAAATTCAATACATGTAATTGTTTTTTGTAAAATGTGATCTGCCATTAGCATGATCACACACACACACACACACACACACACACACACACACACACACACACACACCTGTTGCAGAGTTTGATGGAAGTTTTTTTTTTTTGACATAAGCCTCTCTAACATGGACTGGTATGTTTGGCTTGATTTGAGATAGGTGAAATATTATTTAAAATTAGAAAAAAAAAAAGGATCACACACACACACACACACACACACACACACACACACACACACACACACGTTTCCAGTGACATCTGTTACAATATGGAACATTTTTCACTTTTTGACCTTTCGTTATTCAAAGAAATTAACAGTTCTTAGATTTAGAATGTCAAAAATCATTGCTTTTTGAGTGGATAATACTTTTTGTTAGCTTTTTTATATCAAGAAAAAACTTAATTCTAATTTGTAAATTTTTTTTCTTTTGCAGGTTCAATGCATGTGATGCCAAAAACTTTACGTATAATGCGTGATCAGGGTGTCCATTTTAATAATTCATTCGTCAGCACGCCTATGTGCTGTCCATCACGTAGTTCATTTTTAACGGGAATGTATACCCATAATCATCATGTATATACAAACAACGATAATTGTTCATCACTATATTGGCAGAGAACTCACGAAACAAGGAGTTTTTCTACATATTTAAGCAATGTAGGTTACAGAACAGGTAGGTGAACGACTAGTACTATAAGATTTTTTAACATTTCAATCAGCTGTGTATTTATAATATTTATGTCTGTCAATTAACAATATGAGAAAATACATCAAGACAGAGTCTTCAATTCATTACATAACAGTCAAGTAATGTCTAAATCATACAAAGTAATGGTCAAGTAATGTCTAAATTTTACAAAGAAATGGTCAAGTAATGTCTAAATCTTACAAAGAAATGGTCAAGTTATGTCTAAATCTTACAAAGTAATGGTCAAGTAATGTCTAAATTTTACAAAGTAATGGTCAAGTAATGTCTAAATCTTACAAAGTAATGGTCAAGTAATGTCTAAATTTTACAAAGTAATGGTCAAGTAATGTCTAAATCTTACAAAGTAACAGTCAAGTAATGTCTAAATCTTACAAAGTAATGGTCAAGTAATGTCTAAATCTTACAAAGTAATGGTCAAGTAATGTCTGAATCTTACAAAGTAATGGTCAAGTAATGTCTAAATTTTACAAAGTAATGGTCAAGTAATGTCTAAATCTTACAAAGTAATGGTCAAGTAATGTCTAAATTATACAAAGTAACAGTCAAGTAATGTCTGAATCTTACAAAGAAATGGTCAAGTAATGTCTAAATTTTACAAAGTAATGGTCAAGTAATGTCTAAATCTTACAAAGTAATGGTCAAGTAATGTCTAAATCTTACAAAGTAATGGTCAAGTAATGTCTAAATCTTACAAAGTAATGGTCAAGTAATGTCTAAATCTTACAAAGTAATGGTCAAGTAATGTCTAAATTTTACAAAGAAATGGTCAAGTAATGTCTAAATCATACAAAGAAATGGTCAAGTAATGTCTAAATTATACAAAGTAACAGTCAAGTAATGTCTGAATCTTACAAAGAAATGGTCAAGTAATGTCTAAATTTTACAAAGAAATGGTCAAGTAATGTCTAAATTTTACAAAGTAATGGTCAAGTAATGTCTAAATTTTACAAAGTAATGGTCAAGTAATGTCTAAATCTTACAAAGTAATGGTCAAGTAATGTCTAAATTTTACAAAGTAATGGTCAAGTAATGTCTAAATTATACAAAGTAACAGTCAAGTAATGTCTGAATCTTACAAAGAAATGGTCAAGTAATGTCTAAATTTTACAAAGTAATGGTCAAGTAATGTCTAAATCTTACAAAGTAATGGTCAAGTAATGTCTAAATCTTACAAAGTAATGGTCAAGTAATGTCTAAATTTTACAAAGAAATGGTCAAGTAATGTCTAAATCTTACAAAGTAATGGTCAAGTAATGTCTAAATCTTACAAAGTAATGGTCAAGTAATGTCTAAATCTTACAAAGAAATGGTCCAGTAATGTCTAAATTATACAAAGTAATGGTCAGGTAATGTCTAAATCTTACAAAGTAATGGTCAAGTAATGTCTGAATCTTACAAAGTAATGGTCAAGTAATGTTTGAATCTTAATGTCTAAATCTTACAAAGTAATGGTCAAGTAATGTCTAAATCTTACAAAATAATGGTCAAGTAATGTCTGAATCTTACAAAGTAATGGTCAAGTAATGTCTAAATCTTACAAAGTAATGGTCAAGTAATGTCTAAATCTTACAAAGTTATGGTCAAGTAATGTCTGAATCTTACAAAGTAATGGTCAAGTAATGTCTGAATCTTACAAAGTAACAGTCAAGTAATGTCTAAATCTTACAAAGTAATGGTCAAGTAATGTCTAAATCTTACAAAGTAATGGTCAAGTAATGTCTGAATCTTACAAAGTAATGGTCAAGTAATGTCTAAATCTTACAAAGTAATGGTCAATTAATGTCTGAATCTTACAAAGTAATGTTCAATTAATGTCTGAATCTTACAAAGTAATGGTCAAGTAATGTCTAAATCTTACAAAGTAATGGTCAAGTAATGTCTGAATCTTACAAAGTAATGGTCAGGTAATGTCTAAATCTTACAAAGTAATGGTCAGGTAATGTCTAAATCTTACAAAGTAATGGTCAAGTAATGTCTAAATCTTACAAAGTAATGGTCAAGTAATGTCTGAATCTTACAAAGTAATGGTCAAGTAATGTCTGAATCTTACAAAGTAATGGTCAAGTAATGTCTAAATCTTACAAAGTAATGGTCAAGTAATGTCTGAATCTTACAAAGTAATGGTCAAGTAATGGTCTGAATCTTGATGGTCTAATTCTTACAAAGTAAATGGTAAAGTAATGTCTAAATCTTACAAAGTAATGGTCAAGTAAGTCTAAATCTTACAAAGTAATGGTCAAGTAATGTCTAAATCTTACAAAGTAATGGTCAAGTAATGTCTAAATTCTTACAAAGTAATGGTCAAGTAATGTCTAAATATTAACAAAGTAAATGGTCAAGTAATTGTCTAAATCTTACAAAGTAATGGTCAATTAATGTCTGAATCTTACAAAGTAATGGTCAAGTAATGTCTAAATCTACAAAAGTAATGGTCAAGTAATGTCTAAAATCTTACAAAGTAATGGTCAAGTAATGTCTGAATCTTTACAAAGTAATGGTTCAAGTAATGTCTGAATCTTACAAAGTAATGGTCAAGTAATGTCTAAATCTTACAAAGTAATGGTCAAGTAATGTCTAATCTTACAAAGTAATGGTCAAGGTAATGTCTAAATCTTACAAAGTAATGGTCAGTAATGTCTAATGTCTACATCTTACAAAGTAATGTTCAATTAATGTCTGAATCTTACAAAGTAATGGTCAAGTAATGTCTAAATCTTACAAAGTAATGGTCAAGTAATGTCTGAATCTTACAAAGTAATGGTCAGGTAATGTCTAACTTATCTTACAAAGTAATGGTCAGGTAATGTCTAAATCTTACAAAGTAATGGTCAAGTAATGTCTGAATCTTACAAAGTAATGGTCAAGTAATGTCTGAATCTTACAAAGTAATGGTCAAGTAATGTCTAAATCTTACAAAGTAATGGTCAAGTAATGTCTGAATCTTACAAAGTAATGGTCAAGTAATGTCTGAATCTTACAAAGTAATGGTCAAGTAATGTCTGAATCTTGATGTCTAAATCTTACAAAGTAATGGTCAAGTAATGTCTAAATCTTACAAAGTAATGGTCAATTAATGTCAAAATCTTACAAAGTAATGGTCAAGTAATGTCTGAATCTTATAAAGTAATGGTCAATTAATGTCTTAATCTTACCAAGTAATGGTCAAGTAATGTCCAATCTTACCAAGTAATGGTCAATTAATGTCTTAATCTTACCAAGTAATGTTCATTTAATGTCTAAATCTTACAAAGTAATGGTCAAGTAATGTCTAAATCTTACAAAGTAATGGTCAATTAATGTCTAAATCTTACAAAGTAATGGTAAATAAATCTCTACTCTTACAAAGTAATGGTCAATTAATGTCTAAATCTTACAAAGTAATGGTCAATTAATGTCTAATCTTACTAAGTAATGGTCAATTAATGTCTAATCTTACAAAGTAAGGTTAATTAATGTCTAATCTTACAAAGTAATGGTCAAGTAATGTCTAAATCTTACAAAGTAATGTTCAATTAATGTCTAAATCTTACAATATTCTATAAACTTTGTTAGAAGCATTTGTATATGCTTACTGCCAGCATTAAATCAAACAATAATACATTATTTTCTTTTGTTTTAATTTCAGGTTATTTTGGTAAATATTTGAATGAATATAACGGAACTTATATACCTCCGGGATGGCGAGAATGGGTCGGACTGATACGTAATTCTAGATTTTATAATTATTCTATAAACTTTAATGGACAAAAAATTAAAAAGGGAGATAATTACTATGCAGATTATTTCACAGACCTTATAGCCAATGATAGCGTTACATTCCTCAAACAGAGTAAACAGTATTTTCCCAGAAGGTATGTATTACCAGTAACATTTGTATCCATCATAAACATAGATATATATTACAGTTATATCACATGGCTAAGTGATGAAAGTGTAAGCTCTGAAATCCAAGATCTAGTCTCAGATTTGGTTTGATATGTGTGGACTACAAGTGACAAAACTTTTGAATCCAAGAAGTGAGTGGTTTGGACCTGTGTTTGTTAGTTTGGTATCTGTATAATGGACTGAGTGGTTTGGACCTGTGTTTGTTGGTTTGGTATCTGTATAATGGACTGAGTGGTTTGGACCTGTGTTTGTTGGTTTGGTATCTGTATAATGGACTGAGTGGTTTGAACCTTAGTTGGTTGGCTTGGTATCTGTATAATGGACTGAGTGGTTTGAACCTCTGTTGGTTGGCTTGGTATCTGTAAAATGGACTGAGTGGTTTGAACCTCTGTTTGTTGGTTTGGTATCTGTATAATGGACTGAGTGGTTTGAACCTCTGTTGGTTGGCTTGGTATCTGTATAATGGACTGAGTGGTTTGGACCTCTGTTGGTTTGTTTGGTATCGGTATAATGGACTGAGTGGTTTGGACCTCTGTTGGTTGGTTTGGTATCTGTATAATGGACTAAGTAGTTTGTGATGTTTATTCACCATTAAAGCTTATTTATACAAAGCATATTGTAAACATTTATAAAGCTACATATACTTTTTTGTAGACAAAACTTTGACATGTTTAAGATAAATAAGGAATTGTTCTGTTGAAAAAATCTGCGAAGTCCTTGATGAAAGCTTAACAATACCTCCACAACAACCACACGGACCTGAAGAATTGGCACCACAATATCAACATTTATTATTAATTCATATTATTTAAACATTTCCATTGGCTTAGATTGCATCACGTGGTTTGCGATAAATATCATATTGCACAAAACATCATATTGACTTGGAGCACGTGCCTGGGTTCTTCCGTGAGCGTTTTCCGCACTGCATTGTATTCATTGTTTTGAAAATGGCATCCAAGCATACATGTTATTGTTGATATATGAATTTTTGATCTTTATTTTTGAGGTGAAACAACACATTTATGGTCGGATTTAATAATAAAGCAGTTGTAGCATCATAATTTCACTTGATAAAACACATATCGACCTCATCACCATGCTATAATAATGTATATTATATATACCCAGTAGTTATTATATTTTATATATTTCAGACCAGTATTGATGGTGTTAAGTGCACCAGCACCACATGGACCTGAAGATTCAGCACAACAATATAAACATTTATATATAGTTATATTTTATATATTTCAGACCAGTATTGATGGTGTTAAGTGCACCAGCACCACATGGACCTGAAGATTCAGCACAACAATATAAACATTTATATATAGTTATATTTTATATATTTCAGACCAGTATTGATGGTGTTAAGTGCACCAGCACCACATGGACCTGAAGATTCAGCACCACAATATCGACATTTATATATAGTTATATTTTATATATTTCAGACCAGTATTGATGGTGTTAAGTGCACCAGCACCACACGGACCTGAAGATTCAGCACCACAATATCAACATTTATTTTACAACAACACATTTCACAGGTTTGAAAATTTATAACTCTTTCTTAAAAATAAGGAAAAATGCATGTTTCTACAGTAGAAATTGTCCATTTATAATGAATGCAAGAATTATCATACATAGTGTATTTAATGATATTTTAGTTACTATTCATTGATTAGAAGTACATTTAACAAATATTTCATGGGGTTTTGGGTTATATCTTAGTTTATGGACCGGGCAGGCACCCTGAAAATATGATATGGACCAAAGCGAAGCCAGTCCGGTGCATTAACTGAGATATAGCCCTTAACCCCATGAAATATTAGTTATATTATACTGATTGAACACCATCTCAAAATAGAAATCGGCATTTTTCTGGAATTGATTAATTCCTATAAGATGATGATTGTTTACATATTACAATTGCCATTCCTGACGGTAACTTTGATGTTGCATTAATCCACTGATTAAACTATTTGGGTTAAGATGTACTTTTTGTAAGTGTTGTATTACATCATCAAGGATAATTGTGTGACGTAAGCAAACATAATACTGACTGGAGCCTCCGGTCTGTAGTGCAAAATATTGCTTGGAGTAAAATCAATGCATTTATTAGAAAAAGAAATTTATGAGGTATGATATTTCAACTTGGTCCTCTGAAATAAAATTTCAGTCAAACAAAATAACCATCTGTATGTCAATCACACCATTTTGTTCTGTTTTCTGTTTTAATTTGATTATTTTGTAGAGATATTCAAGAATAAAGTTTTTGACAGAGTTATAGCCCCTTGATTAAATATTGGCAGGTGTGCCATTTACATACAGTTGAAAAGGTCTTTTAAAGTAACCCATAAATTTTTAGTTGTATGATGTTGAATGGATGACCTACTTACTTCTATTTTGGATTGACAAACTAATTAAATGAGATTTATAAGAAGATTTTATTTTTAATAGAACACCGACATGGAACATGGCACCTAACTTAGATAAACAGTATTTGTTAAAGATTACTGACAAGATGGAACCTATAGAACAAAAATTTACAGACGTTCTGGCACAGAAACGGCTTCAAACTTTACAGTCAGTAGATGATCTGGTAGAAAAGGTATGTACTGGCACAAAAACATCTTCAGACTTTACAGTCAGTAGATGATCTGGTAGAAAAGATATGTACTGGCATAGAAATGTCTTAAAATTCTGCAGGCAGTAGATGATCTGGTAGAGAAAGGTATATACTGGCACAAAATTGTCTTCAGACTTGTCTATCAGTAAATAAGTTATTGGAAATGACACATGTTCTTTATTTTGTCTTTACAAAGTACAAAAAGCTCTATAATATTTTTCCTGGTACTTGCATTTTTATCAATGCTTTGTTTCCAGAATTACAAGCTTGTTGATGGGTAAATGTTATAGATATTAGTTAAGATATGATATTTAGGCTGAGAAGTGTCTTATATATTGGAATGTTTTGAACTTTTTATATTTTTTTTTCAGGTGTATAATGAACTCAGAGATTTAGGAGAGTTAGACAATACTTATATTCTATATACCTCGGACCACGGCTACCACTTAGGTCAGTTCGGACTAGCTAAAGGAAAAGCTCTACCATATGATTTTGATGTCAGAGTTCCGCTGTACATTAGAGGTCCTGGAATACGAGGAAGATCTAAGTATGATATTATATGGATTCTATAGCTTATGGCATGTGGAAGTTTCTGTATATCCTTGTGTCTGTGTGTGTAATTAAAACTTCAATCTTCATTCTCTGAAACCATTTGAGCAAATGAAACTAGACTTGGTGTTGAAGGTCTTTAGGTGAAGTGGATTAAATTTTTTTGATTTTCAGCCTGAGCCTAATTCCAAAATGAGTTGAGTTGAGTAATGGTATTTAAC
>JARBDR010000302.1:0-7500 GCA_029721355.1 Tegillarca granosa | reverse complement strand
ACCCATTTCTGTATTTTTGAGTTTGTACATGAACACCCAATTCTGTATTTTTGAGTTTGTACATGAACACCCAATTCTGTATGTTTGAGTTTGTACATGAACACTCAATTCTGTATTTTTGAGTTTGTACATGTACACCCAATTCTGTATTTTTGAGTTTGTACATGAAAACCCAATTCTGCAGATTGGTTATGGAGATATTATGTGTACACTTTTTAGAATTTTTGACCCAATAATTATTTATCTAATTTTATTACAGAAATACCATTGTGTCTATGAACAAGGAAGAACATTACCTAGGTTACAGAAATGTAGGTCAAAGAACATGTATGATATTCCGTTACAAAAGGACAATCCGAGTAAGAAACGTTGTCTATGTCGACCACAAAATGATGGAATTAACCCCATGGAGAAGAAAGTACAACGGAAATTCTTACGTACATATGCAAATAAAGGTTACTACTTATTTTTATATTTTTCTAAATGTCCCTAAGTATTGTTGGGTTAACCAGTTGTAAACCTTTATGTTGCCATGATAACAGAATCATTATTCACATTGATTATGGAATTGCATAAATTATTGTTTCCTCATAAAAAAACAAAATCGTTCCTTGTAAATTGTATTATCAATAGTTTTCATAACATTTCAATACAGTATTTTGGGTATGATCATATGGTTTCCATGGGAATCAAATTTCAAAGTTATTTTAAAGTTTTTAATATAAGAGTAAATGGAAAAATGGGTCTTTAATGAGCAGATAACTTTGAAGGCAAGTTCAGCTGTACAATTTAGTTAGATAGTTAAGATAATTTTTCCATACATAGCAGAAAATTGAGCTTTTTACTCTTTATATTTTATTTAAACCGAATTACGGTGTGCTTGTTTTACTTCATATAAAAATATCAGCTGTCATGTTGTTCTTTAATGAATAGAACGGAACAATGGCTGTGATGGTGTTTTGCATAACATTCAAGATTATTCTAATAATAGTAAGGTCATCGTTTCCTTGATAGTGGAAGAAAATGGAGAAGCCAGAAGGAAACTTTATCCATGGGCAAAAAATTAATTCACAAACACTAATAAACTAGAATCTGATTGAGATTTGAACTTTGGTGTTTAGAAGCACTTTGATTCATTAGCTAACACCTTCTGACCACTCAGAAACAGAGGCCTATAAATTGCTGAATTTGCATCTTTAACCTTAAAACTTTGATCTGTATAAACAAAAATTTATAATTCAAAATGTCATTCAAAATAATTCTAAATTTCTTCCTTTTCAGAATTCCGGCCTAAATTTATCAGAAGTAAAAGATCTTCATATGTTGATATGTTTAAAAATCAGAATCAGGCCACATCTGATTATTACAACAATGCAAGTGAGTATAAAAATCAGAATCAGGCCACATCTGATTATTACAACAATGCAAGTGAGTATAAAAATCAGAATCAGGTCACATCTGATTATTACAACAATGCTAATGAGTATAATAATCAGAATCAGGTCACATCTGATTAAATCAGAATCAGGTCACATCTAATTATTACAACAATGCAACTGAGTATAAAAATCAGAATCAGGTCACATCTGATTATTACAACAATGCTAATGAGTATAAAAATCAGAATCAGGTCACATCTGATTAAATCAGAATCAGGTCACATGCAGCTGAGTATAAAAATCAGAATCAGGTCACATCTGATTATTACAACAATGTAACTGAGTATAAAAATCAGAATCAGGTCACATCTGATTAAATCAGAATCGGGTCACATGCAACTGAGTATAAAAATCAGAATCAGGTCACATCTGATTATTATAACAATGTAACTGAGTATAAAAATCAGAATTAGGTTCTCTAAATTTTACAACATTCTTTGTTAGTGAATATTGAAAATCAAAATAAGCTCAAGTTTTATTTTTAGAACTGTTAGTGCAAATGAGTAAAAAATAAATTAAGAAATGGTCACATCTGACTTATATATCAATTTAAGTGAGTATTACGATAAAATATATATTGACAACAATGAATCTTATATGTTAAAACTTAAGTAAAGATGTATGAGAAAGGTGGTTGAGGTATTGACTAAACTGTCAAACAATGTGTTAATTACATCATGTAGAATTGTTGAAGAAGTTGTTATAGATACTGATTTGACCGTCAACATGGTTCTTATGTCCTTTCTGACATTTATTTCTTATTTTTAGGGATAACGCCGTTTGATAGACGGTGTCGAGAATTACCAAATAATACCATATCATGTGACCAGCAGCTGTACCAAGATGCAACAGCATGGAAAGATCACAAGGATAAATTAGACGAAATGATCACAGAATATCGTAAAATGTTGGAAGATTTGAGGATGTATCGTAAACATTTGAAAAAAGTGAAGCCTAAGGAGTCATTCTTACAGGATTATGATGCTGATATTAATCAGTTATTTTCTACGGATAATGTTAACAGGATAGAATCAGTTGGAACGACAGAACCATGTGACTGTGAGGATGATTATGATATTGATTTTAAAAAGTAAGTAATACATTCTAAACTATTAACTGATGGTTGAATGGGTAAGATAGCAAAGCAAAATGCCAGGCCCCAGTTTCACAATCATTTACTCATCTGAGTGTACACTCAACTCGAATATTCCTATTTTTCTCTCATCCGTATTACAAAAATTTGAAGTTTTATGAGCCAATATTTGGTTTTGTTCAACAAACCTACATCAAACAATTTAAATTCAACTTTTAGATATTCAATTTTTAACCCTGTGAGGTCTTAAAAATTGACATTGAAATATTCCCGAATACGAGTTAAGTGTACAATCGACTGAGTAAATGGTTGTGAAACTTTGGCCAGGAGTTTTAAGTTCCATCTCTAGCATGAAATGACAATCAAAAAGGAATCAATATGTCTGTCTGTCTGTCTGTCTGTCTGTCTGTCTGTCTTTCCACCTGTGTATCTTGTCTAGGTTCATTTTTGTTTTTTATAAACCTTTGTTTTATTCAGCTGATATATATCAAATAGGTACAATGGTATTTACAGAGTTATATCCCCTGGATTATTTTTCCTTGTCTCACTGAATCTCCCAAGATATTTAGTTAATTTTATAAAGACATACATCAAAAACAAGGTAATATGTGTCATAAAGTTACAATGGTCCTCAAACTGAGCATCTTGATAAAGAGATTAAGGATCTTGGTTAAACACAATTATTCCTTCTTTTCCTTCTTGTATTGGGAAAAAATACTGCATAAGTATTATAACCAGTCAATGATTCATCACACTGAACCAATCATCTTTAATGATACATTATACCACACAAGTCATTAACCAATCATCAATAATGATACATGTACTAAACAAGTCTATAACGGTTACCAATCATCATTAATGATACATAATACTAAACAAGTCACTAACCAATCACAAATAATGATAAATTATACTAAACAAGTCACTAACCAATAATCAATAATGATACATTATACTTAACAAGTCATTAACCAGTCATCATTATTTATACATTATACTACCAAAGTTATTAACCAATTATCAATAATTATACACTAAACAAGTCATTAACCAATCATTATGTATGATATATTTTACTAAACTGATCATCAATTATTAAATTACAAATCTCAACACAAGCAACTATAAATAGCAACTCTCATTATTTATAGAAAACAAGAAAGAAAAGAATTAATAAAAGAAAGAAGAAGGAGAAGGAAAGAAAGACGAAGAAGAAAACAAAAGAAAAAAAGAAGAAGCAAAGATTGTGATAAAACTGATATGCACTGTAAAACTCATAACAACGATCACTGGAAAACACCACCACTGTGGAATTGTAAGTTAATGCACTTGTATATCTGAGCTTACATCATTAATGCATTTTGTAGGTTGTAAAACAAAACAGGATAATATTATGTGATACCTTTAGTGGCAGGAAAGTGTCTGTCTGTCTCTTGTGGTTTGTTCTGGATATTTGGAGAATTCATCAGAAAGTTTTCTTTCTTTTTTTTCAATTTTCTACATAAAACCAAGATTAATTGCCAGGGTCATGATAAAATTGCATTGATAAGAAAAGCTTGAAAATCTATTAAATGTGAATTTTAATTTCAGTCGGTTGGTTTCTTAGTTTTAATGGTTACATCATATGACCTTTACACAGGGTTAAGGTCATGACCAGTTTTTCACTTGTTCATTTTTTTAAAATTTCTTTCTTTCTTTCTTTCTTTTTTAATATCAACTAAAGGTTCAAGATCAACATCATGACATTATTTGCAATTTAAAGGGTACCTGTAACGATTTTCAGTTTTGACATATTTTATTTGTTGTACTTAAATATGGCTTTAGCGAAAATTCCATAAAATTCCATTCCATAATAAGGTAGATATCGGTGATTTTCTAATACATCTAATCAAAAAGGTCGATATCGAGGCTCTCGTGTTGTGATGTCATACCAGTAACATACCTCAACAGAATATTATTTACCAACTACTAAAATAAGTCAAATCCGAACACGTAGCTTGACTTTCTATGATTATTTTACAAGAAAACTATTTAATGAGGTGGAATTAACATCCATTTGACATGTACCGATAATTAAGATTAATCCTTTTGTTTATTAGACACATTCCTTAGATTCAGACCCACACCTGTAAGTAACAGGATGTGACTTATAATTTGCAAAATTGATTTGCATGTTGATAAAGTTATCTTACGACCTGTAATATACAATAATATATTTAACAGTTGACAGTTCGAGTAAAGTAAAATATTTTTATTTGGTTAACTTTATTGATCATATACAGTATAAAGTTTTCACTCTGGAAAAAATGGATATTTCATTTTTAAATTTTAAAAAGTAAGAAAAAGAAATTTTTTCCTTAGTTTTCATGTCAATGATAATAATAATAATAATAAAATAACTTTTAGGCAAAATTAAAAATTAAAAATTGACTTCCAGATTAGTCTATTTAAAACATGTTTATTGATCTACTTTCAGCTTTTGATTTTATTAGATTTTAGTTTTCACTTTTCCTTGGGCATATAATTTAGCTGTGATATTTTTAAATTTTTATTCTATATATACATATCCATAGAATTATTATTATTATTATTATTATAATTATTATTATTATCTCTTTTTTTTTTAAATGTGGTCTCATTTTAAAATCCATGTCATTTCATTTTAAACAATTAAAATATATATTTCGCATAAAATAATTTGAGATTGAATATCTTCCTTTTTATTCTTTTTAATTAGCCAACGAACAGTTGAAAAAAACTATGTTACAAACTTTAATGTGTGAACATCTTCCAATTATCGAGAAAATGTAATGCCGCGAGATTACTTAAAAGTTTTCTACATCACGATCATTTAATTTCAACTGTCAATAAAAATTGCACAAAAGAGCATAGGTGATTGAATTTCTATGTATTGATTTTTAGCCGGAACCACTGTCATGTGCTGATTTTGAATTTCTATTAAAATAATGCCTTCAAAATCAGCACATGACAAGTTGTCATGTGCTGATTTTGTCATGTGCTGATTTTAAATACATTATTTTAATAGAAATTCAAAATCAGCACATGACACCAAAGTAAGTTCCTTAATATTCACTCGATAGTCTGTCCAGTCAGACTTTGATTTTTAATTCATTTTGAAATGTTTTCAATAAAATTAATTTTTCGTGTATTTGACAAGTTAAAACTAATCGCATATTTTTTATAAATAGCTATGCAACTTACCGTAATTCTCGAGTCTGTCCAGTCCAACTTAGTGAAATAATTTTTTTTTTTTTTGAAAAAAAGGTCAAAGATATAATCAATTTTCGTGTTATTGACAAGTTCAAACTTGTCACCAACTGCAGTCACAATTCTTGAGTAGGTCAGAACTAGACTCAATATGTTCATCAGATTCGCCCGTTTCTGGTTCAAATAAATAACAGCTATACTCCATAATTCATCACTTGTAAGATTGTCTACTGCTTTCCTAAATAATGACGAACTTTTTGACATAAATAGGTACATGTCAGTCGTTACTTTCTTCTATGTACGTCAATATATCATCATTGTTACTACTGTCTATTATGTTAGAAACTACTTTTAATACTGAAATGACGTCACACGTTTATAACTTAAAATGATGTGTTTCACTTTGCAATCAAGGGAAAGTTATAAAATGTGGATTTCAAACCGCTATAACTTTTTTATTTTGTCACCAATTTTGATGCAGTTTTCAATATTGTGATATTTAAATAATATATAAAACAATTGTGATAAAAATAAATTTGGTTACAGGACTTGGTACCCTTTAAGCCTTAGATTTCTATATTCTGAATTTATGTAAATATTTCAAGATAGGGGGTGGTGATTCAGTTTTTTTTTCTTGAAAGAGGCAGTAACAAAGGTCAAGGTCATGACCTAGTTTCCATGTTTGTGGTTTTTTTATTTTTGCCATTTATGAATATATATTCCAGAATTGAAAAATTTGTATAATGTTTTCTAATTTTATGCCCTATAACCTTTTTGCTATTCAATATAAATTTTCACTAAATAAGATTTACTAATGAAACATATTTTGATAAACAGTTTTATTATTTTATGAAATATTGAAAATAAAAAAAATAAATTTTATTTTAGAACTGAAGCATATCACCTACAATTACTAGTAAGACAAGCATATCAGGTCTATTATTTCTCTTGTTTTAAAAAAAATACAAGTATGTGGTTTTAGAAAAAATGGACTATTATTGCCGAAGTGTTTTACTATCTGTTTGCCTTCTAATAATGTGCTAACCTAAACCAGGTGTGATATGATAGATGCTAAGGCCACCAACCTTTCAGGATAAGAAATGCCTAGTTTATTTAACAATTGAACTGTTTTAAAATGGTGTTCATTGTCAGTATGAAGGCAACAACTTTGCAAGCAAACGGAATAACGCGCGTTAGCGCGTTATGAAAAGTTTGCTTGCAAAGTTGTTGCCTTCATACTGACAATGAACACCATTTTAAAAACAGTTCAATTGTTATATTTTCGTTTAATATTTTTTTTTTAAAAAAATTATTCATTTATTCTAAGAAAAAAAATTCCATCTATAACACATGCACATCGGGGAGTCCAGTAGACGCAACACCTAAATTTAAGATCGAGAACGACACATTTAATTTATTAATCCGCAATATTTTTAATGTGGGGTAACAACGGGGAGTTTTGGTTTGAAAAATTAAAGTGTTATCGGGTATTTTGATGGTATTTTCTCTATTTTTCATAAACATAATGAATTTTTTAGAATACTGGATATAAATAATATATATAAAAATTGAATATCACAGATAAATGTGTTGTTATTTGTGGACTATATTTCAGTCGAAAATCAGGTGCACCTGTGTGGCCCCATTTCAATTTGCAAAGAAGTTTGTAGTAAAAGATTGCTGACTAAATGTCGAAAGTGAAATTTGTGAATCTGAAACGGGAAGGGGGAACTGTAG
>JARBDR010000301.1:0-17681 GCA_029721355.1 Tegillarca granosa | reverse complement strand
GGTTCAAGGTCATATGATCAAAGTCAAGGTCACAGCTGCAAAAGAAGAATTAAATTGCTAATTATCTTGAAAACTGTTAACTTTTGTGTAGGCATTTGTATTAGAATATTGTAGGTATTGATACGACGATCATTGATATATGGTTCAAGGTCATATGTTCAAAGGTCAAGGTCACGACTGCAAAAGAAGACTTAAATTGCTAATTATCTTGAAAACTATTAACTTTTTGTATAGGCATATATATTAGAAATTGTAGGTATTGATATGACGATCATTATGATATATAGTTCAAGGTCATATGTTTAAAGGTCAAGGTCACAGCTGCAAATGCAGACTTAAATTGCTAATTATCTTGAAAACTGTAAACATTTTGTATAGGCATATATATCAGAATAGTAGGTATTGATATGACGATCATTTTGATATATGGTTCAAGGTCATCTGTTCAAAGGTCAAGGTGACAGCTGCAAAAGAAGACTGAAATTTCTTATTATATTGAAAACTGTTAACTTTTGTATAGGCATATATATTAGAATATGTAGGTATTGTGACAACGATCATTTTTGGTATATGGTTCAAGGTCATCTGTTGAAAGATCAAGGTCACAGCTGCAATAGAAGACTGAAATTTCTTATTATCTTGAAAACTGTTAACTTTTTGAATAGGCATGTATATTAGAATATTGTAGGTATTGCGACAATGATCATTCTGATATATGGTTCAAGGTCATATGTTGAAAGGTCAAGGTCACAGCTGCAAAAGAAGACAAGAATTGCTAATTATCTTTAAAAAACTATTAACGTTTTGTACAGGCATGTATATTAGAATATGAGATGTTGTGACAACGATCATTTTGATATATGGTTCAAGGTCATGTGTTCAAAGGTTAAGGTCACAGCAGCAAAAGAAGACTTAAATTGCTAATTATCTTGAAAACTGTTACCTTTTTGTATAGGCATGTATATTAGAATATTGTAGGTATTGACATGGCGATCATAAATGGTTCAAGGTCATATATGTTCAATGGTCAAGGACATAGTTGCATAAGTATACTGAAATTTGGAAATGATTTGGAAATTTTCATTGCATTACAGTTACTTCATGCATATTATATAATCTACTTATAAATGAAATGTGAGTGGATATATTTCTGATTAAGTTTTGTGGCAGTTCTTTACTTAAAAAAACTTGTAAAGTTTCTGATCCTAATATTTGTCTTTTGCGAGTTGCAAACAATTTTGGACATATACTCTGGTGAGCGTTAAGGCCCATGGGCCTCTTGTTATAATCTATATTTTCAAAATATGTTTCTAATAATTTTTTCTTATTTCTTTTGTTTTTTTTTTTCTTCTTTTCGACTTTCATGGCCATTGCTCAGTGCCTTTTTTTCTCGAATTTAATCTTTTATTTTATCATGTTTGGACTCGAAAAAATTAGTTGACAAATTCATCTAACTACACGATACTTTCACTTCCTGTTTATTAGTTACAAAAAATCAATTTTACGACAATAGAAAAATTAGAATTTGAATTGTCTTCTGTCGTGAGCAATTTCTCAAATCTTCATCTGAGTCATATGTTTTACATATAAGCTGGATTTTGTTTTCTTTTCTGTTCCTTCTCTTAACTGTAACTTCCATTTGTAGAAAAAAATACTGCTGAATAATGGTGATATACTCGGCATTTTTTAAATATAGTAAATTTGGTGATTAAAACAATTTAAAAAACGAAACAGGTATGTATGTTGTATGTATATAATAATAATTATAATAATAATGATATAATGATAATAATCAAAATTATAATAAAATACGTAAAGTAATACTTAAGAAAGTTAGTACTCAGTTAAGCAACCAGCCCCCGTCTATAGCTAAAGTGCATCCTGTAACCATGTCGGATTCTTGGCATAACAGAAATATCGTCGTCTCCACTACATCTTCCACTTTTGCCACTTTCCCAAGAGGATGTTGTGAAAGAATTATTGGCATAATTTGCTCATTTTCAAACAAGTGCTTTGTCATATCTGTATATATACCAGTCGGGTTAACGGAATTGACACGAATGTTATACGGACTAAGTTCCAAAGCTGTAACCTTTGTCAACATATCCATCATTGCTTTAGAAACACATACGACATAGATCTAGGGGCAGCTTTTAACCCACCAACACTAGATACGTTAACAACTGCTCCGGGTCGACCAGCTGAAATCAGACCATGTGCCACAATTTGAGTTATATTGAAAGCCGATTTAAAGTTTGTGTTGATTATTTCTTAAAAATTTTCGATACTCAAATCGACAAATTCTTCTTGGTGAAGTATTCCAGCATTGTTTACAAATAAATCAACAACTCCGATTTGTTTCACGGCAGTATTAGTTTTATCCCAATCAGACACATCAACCTGAATTGTATTAATTAGAGGATTTACCGCTTTTAGCTTGCCTAGGTTTTTTCTGATCTTCCAATGACGTAAACCTTTGCCCCTCCTGTAGCAGACGTTCTGCAACAGCTTTTCCTATTCCTCGACTTCCTCCTGTGACAAGAGCAGTTTTATCTTGAAAACGTTTCGCCATAATTTCGAATAATTTCCTTCCGTTTTTAAATGTCTCACTGCTTACCTGTTGGAAACAAACTGCTCAACTGTTGGAAATACTTTATCTATATATATAATTTTATGGCTTGTGTTAACAGTGTGTTATTTTAACTCTAACGTAAAGCGACCTTTATCTGCGCGGTTAAGTCACTTTTATTTATCTGAAATTGTTGAAGTATCTTTGCGATTACTCGAGTAAATATATAACAAAAAACCTATCAAACCCCGACGCGCCAGATGTGCACATTTCTGAAATTCATTCATCACCAGTCACACCATGACCAAAAAGTCCATACACACACACACACAATAAAAAAATGTTTATTGTGTTCAAACCCAAATCTTCCCTAACTGGTACATATTAGCTTTTAAACTCTAAGCATAAACAATGATATTGGAAAACTTGATAAAACTATTTACAATAAAAACATGTCGGCGAATTTTAATAGGTACTACTTAATTTTAAAAATTTAAAACACTCGTTATCCAACATTGAACTACGTTATTAATATTCAAACATCAATTATTAAACAATGCTGAATACCTGCTAGATTGTCAGATCACAATGGATATCTATTTGGTTGTCACACTACATTGAACATTTTTGTCATTTCATACAGGAACGTCCAGAAAACTTAACCGCAGGAAGGCGTTACTTTTTAAGCATTCAAAACCAAGAAATTTCCACTGACCTAAAATTCCTCTCGCATGCTAATGTAATTTTTTCCTATTCACTTGTCAATGATTTCCTCTGGTTTCGAATAACCAAAACCGACAATTCAATATAAATTCTATACTTATGATTAAAGTCTTAATATTTTACAACAAAGGTTTAAATAAGCCAGGGTCTTAGATATACTTGAAACAAATATTATATTAATTGCGATTTGATTGGAGATGTTCATTCCATGTTCCTGTTTTTCAGTTTTTCCAGTTTATTCTCAAGTCGATATATATATATATATAATATATATATATATATATATATATATATATATATATATATAATATATATATATTATATATATATATATATAGATAATATATATATATAATATATATATATAATATATATATATACTCAATAATCACACTATTATTTTTATGATATCATATTCTTAGTTCTAAAAAATTAAAATGTATTGACTGTTTCATCTACAATACGTTATTATCATGTTATGGTGTTATTATATGACCGGTATATTTCGTTTGATTTAATACAACTGTTTACAATACAATTTATGACAATGAAAAATTTTCCGTAAGCAATTACAAAACGAGAGTAATAATGATTATATTTATTTTTTCCTCTGTGAAGAAGTAAGCCGTAAATAATATCGTTTCGTCTGTTTTTATTTCGTTTGTTTATTCAGGTACATGATTGTTAACTCGAAAGCAATAATGTCTTTTATTACAATTTTCAAACATTGTTAAAAATTTCTTTGATATCTTTACATGATGTTGACCTTAAAAGTTACAGAAATTTTCAAAAGCAAAATAAAAAATACAACCTTTTGTCGTTGTTTATACCTTTTTACTTACGTTTTAAAGACATGTTATTCACAAATTAGCCTTCGTTATTTTATCATTGAATGATCCACATAAGTTATCTAGGTGTTTAAGCAGGTTACATTGATTCATATGGCTGTATAACCTACAAAAAACATGTATTATGTATTTGTCAAATTTAAATTTCGATTTTTGTATTCTGTGTAACTTATAAACCTTTTCCCAATATTTTTTAATGTAACAAAACTACAAAATTCATCCCGTTCTATGTGAAAGTAAGTCCTATTATGCCACTTTCAATCGTTTGCATTTATGCGCCGCGTTAGTTACCAATACAGTTCCAGACATCCTTCAGTAACAAAAAGAATAAAGTAATTAACAATCAAGAAATAACTGTTCAAAACACTTCTAAAATAACTGTAAAGTACAAGGAAGTCAAAACTCATCATTTGCAAAAAGCCTCCATCAACAGCCAAAGTACTTCCTGTAATCATGGCGGCATCCTCGCTAAGAAGAAATATCGTCGCCTCCATTATGTCTTCCACTTTTGCCACTTTCCCAAGAGGATGTTGTGAAAGAATTATTGGCATAATTTGCTCATTTTCAAACAAGTCCTTTGTCATATCTGTATAAGTAGCAGTCTGGTTAACGGAATTGACACAAATGTTTTACGGACCAAGTTCTAAAGCTGTAACCTATATTTTTAAACACATGAACAATTTTGAATTCCTACTTTCTTAAGCATAAATTCAAATTCAATAAAATAAAAAGACTTTAGATCTTCTCCTCCGTTCGCTTTAACGCTAAAACTTGGGTAAGGTAAAGTCACTATTGAATTAATACAATCTATCACTACTTGTGGTGCCGGATAGGGAAATCTCAACAAGAGTTCTAATATATTTTGTATAGAACGAGGCTTGTCTCGTTCTGGACCAAAAAATTAGAACCTGGGTTGAGATTTCTTTATCTGGCACCACGAGTAGTGATTGATTCTGTTTCTTGCACCACAAAATAAAAGTTCAATTTAAAATAAATTTTAACATATGAAACTGATTAACAATAGAATTGGCGTATGAATACGCCAGACAGGAACTTGGAACTACTTTACTTATTTCCTTGGTTTCCATATTCCATATAGTCTGCCACTGTTTTAGTGTTTGTTTACAAAGAAAAGGTTTGATGACATACAGTTGTAAGCAATGCCAAGAGTATTTGAGATTGGTGAACTGGTTACTATAGGGACAAATGGTGAAAAGGGCAAAATAGTTAACATTGTCAAACCCTGTGGTACCTATGAAATGTATAAAGTGCAATCACTAAAGAGTGGAGAAATTGTACTTAAAAAAAAAAAGGTGAAAATCGTAAACCCCAAAAACGTCCCGACAACTGAATAAAATGATTTGCTTGCTCAGTTCTTCTTGTTTCAGGAACAAAATGGATATGATCAACCAAGCTGTAATCGAGACATGCTTGGATCATTTGAAAGGCATCTAAAAAAAGCATAGATATAGCACAAGCTTGATTTCAGCATATGAGTTTTATGAAGCCCGTGAAGTACTAATATCAAACTAAAAGAATTAAAGAAAAAGGGTTATGGTAATAAACCAATTGCAGCTGAACCAGTAACAAATCAAGACATTGATAAAATGTATAACTCAGGGCAATTAGGTAATAACACTCCAATATAACTTCTAAACACTCTATGGCTGAATAAACAATTCAGTTTGGTATGTGGGAGAGGAGAAGAACACAGGAATCTCTGTTGGGGTGATATAGAACTGAAATATGACAATGAATTAAATAAAGAATACTTGGTTCACAATCAGAGAGAAACAAAAGAAGAACTGGCGAGGATGTAAGAAATGTAAGAAGTGGTCAGCCCACAATGTATGAACTATCTGAAAATAAACAAATGTGTCCAGTCACAACAAAATATAGTGACAAGTGCCCTTCAAATTACTGCCAGCCTCGCCACCCCTTCTACCTTGCTAAGGTAACTCATACAACAAACCCGCATGAGGATGATTTATTGGTTTTTGAGAGGACCTTTAGGATTAAATAAAATTAAAAGTCTCATGAAAACAATAATGGCACGCTCAGGTCTTACTGCAGACAATAAGAAAATGACCAATACCAGTGCACCTCTGACTTCATTGATAAATCTTTGCGGGTAATTTGCGTGAAAGCTATCTTGTACAGGGGTTGTTAGATTGAAATATCTTGCTCCGCTCTTTTTATGGATTTTTTCTATCTGGGATGCAAGAATAAATAATCTTGATTAAAACATATTTTAAAAGGATTTGAACCAATATCTTTTCTAGCTTGAAACACATATGTTTACTCCCGAACAGAATTTTATGATACAGAGTAAGTAATGATGAATTATACTTATTGAAATGTACTTCAATTATAACACCCGTGGAAGGCTATATCTGAAGGTATATGACAAACGCGATGACTTCAATTGGCCTTTTGTCAAATTTCCTTTTTAATAGAATTCCTGCTTCTTCCTCCTATTGTGTATTTGTTTCACCGTTAATGTGGTATGGTAGAGTTTTTTCCTACTACGGGTACTTTCATCAACAAAGCAAATGGCTTACAATTAAATTGCTGACTCTGAGATATTGCAAATCTAGGCTAATCAAGGCCCTTAAAAGATCCACGACGTCATCCCAATAGTGTTAATAAGTATGAAGTCACTGTACTTAAACTTAACTGGATATATTTGAGTTCCTATCAATTTAATTTTTCTCGTGATGGGTGCAGCTAACTAGACAAGAGATGCTTACCTCTCCGGAACACAAGACCTTGTTGGTCAGGACATTGTATATTAATTGTATATTAATATTAATCGTACAATGTATATTGTATATTAATCGGTAGATAAGTAACTTTTAATATCTTGCAATACCATACCGTTCGGTTCTACTAACGGTCTCCGATTTTGTTTCTTTTTTTATAAACGAAAAAGAAATTAAAATAAGTGAAGATTTAAGACAGTTTTGCACCGAAAAAATTATTAGTCAATGACAACCGAAAACTTCCATAAGGGTTTTTTATTTGAAAATTGGATTTTAAATTAAATCAACCTTTAGTATGAATACACGGATACACGCTGACTTAAGTCCAAAGTTTCATTGATAATTCGATTTCTAAAGAAAAACATTTCATTATAAATAGATTTATATTATAATTATCTACGTCCTAACACTGAATTTAAATGATTTTTTTTTTTTTTTTAAAATTTATTAATATACATATTATGCACGATTTGGAAAAATCTGTAAAATATTTTAAAAAAATTCAAAGTTATCGAGTTGATCTTTTTACTGAAGAACTATTTCCGCTAGATAAACATTTAACCCGTCTACCTTAAAATATGCGGATATCAGTTCTACATCAAACTTTAATGTCAATGAACGGAAAATTGAGGTCAAAATCTACATACTTGCATATTATTTTTGTACTCAGGTCAATATAGTTTTTATAAAGAAATAAAGAATAACAATGGCAAAGCGTTTTGAAGGTAAAACCGCTCTTGTAACAGGTGGAAGTCGGGGAATAGGAAAAGCTGTTGCAGAACGTCTGCTACAGGAGGGGGCAAAGGTTTATGTCCTAGGAAAATCGCAAGAAAATCTGGAAAAACTTAAAACCGAACATTCTTCCATAAATACAATTCAGATAGATGTGTCTGATTGGGACAGGACTAAAACTGCCGTGGAACAAATCGGCGTTGTTGATTTACTTGTAAATAATGCTGGAATGCTTCACCAAGAAATTTTTGTCAATGTGGAAATAGATAAATTTGACAAAATACTTAACAAACTTTAAATCGGCTTTTAATATAACTCAAATTGTGGCACGTGGTCTAATTTCAGCTGGTCGACAAGAGTAGTTGTAAATATTTCTGCTACAAGAGGATGAAGAATGCTGTTGGATTTATGCCGTATTGTGTGTCTAAAGCAATGATGGATATGTTAACAAAAGTTACAGCGTTACAATTAGGTCCTCATAAAATTAGAGTGAATTCTGTGAATCCTACTATTGTACCAACAGATATGACAAAGGATTTGTACAAAAATAAGGAATTTCTTCACTTTGAAAATTTGCCACTGTTGATGATGTTGTAAACGCCATGTTGTTCCTACTGAGTGATGATACCACCATGATAACCGGGAGTAACTTGGCTGTAGATGGAGGAAATCTAATTGCTTGAATAGATTTAACCCTTTAGTATATTCACACAAGTAATCTTAGTTTAGGTGAATCAATATACATTCGTTCTTGTACACTTGTTGTTGATTGTTGTTTAGATTTAAAGCACTTAAAAACTTAATCTTAATTGACAGGACTTTTAATGGAGGCATTTGCTACAGCAGGTTAATTGTATTTGTTCTTACAACGTATGTATCAGTATAAATACATAGGCTTTAATATTATAAATGACATTTGAAAACGCCTAATTGCTATGAAAAAATGGCATCTTTATTGAACAAAAAATTTAAGTAGAATAATTTTGTCATCAAGACTTGAGTTTTTTATTTAAAAAGGAATTGGTTTACCTTTTTGTACAATTTGATAGAAATCTTAAATATATATATATGTTAATTATGTTTATTTTTATGTACCTTTTCTCTTTTACTTATGCTAAAACATCGAACAGTTGCTTTTATCTTAGCGTAGGTTTATTCGTTTTAATCTCGAGAAAAGTTTTTAATGAAATCTTTATTAATCAAGGTCGGAACATATTTTTCTAAAACATGCTACATTTAAAATAATGGTTCTGGACTACTTTATAATAAAAATGTAAGTTACCGACTTGTCCGTAAAGTTTTAGGTAATATGTTTAGGAACATTTTAGAACGTATGTTTTATCAGTATATATCATGATAAAACACATGTACTAGATAAACAATTAAACCTTACTAGTGTCAATGAACGGAAAATTGAGGCGATAACTAACCTATTTTTATTTAGTTCACAATACGTACCTTTTATGTAGGATACATACATTGAAAGACACGGCATATCGTTTTGAAGGAAAGAAAGCTCTTGTAACAGGAGGGAGTCGGGGAATTGGAAAAGCTATCGCAGAACGCCTGCTATTGGAAGGTGCAAAGGTTTATGTGATTGGAAGATCTCAAGAAAACCTGGAAAAGATTAAAACCGAAATTCCTTCTCTTAATACAATTCAAGTTGATGTAACTAATTGGGATGAAACTAAAACTGCCGTGGAACAAATCGGCGTTGTTGATTTACTTGTAAACAATGCTGGGATACTTGACCAAGCAAATTTTGTAGATGTGGAAATGGATAAATTTGACAAAATGATAGAAACAAACTGTAAATCGGCTTTCAATATAACTCAAATTATAGCACGTGGTCTGATTTCAGCTGGTCGACCAGGGTAGTTGTGAACATGTCTAGTCAGGGAGGACTGAAAGCCGCTGCTGGATTTATGCCGTATTGTGTGTCTAAAGCAATGGTGGATATGTTAACTAAAGTTACAGCGTTAGAATTAGGTCCTCATAAAATCAGAGTGAATTCCGTAAATCCTACTATTTTGAAAACAGATATGACAAAGGATTTCTACGAAAATGAGGAATTCATGCAGATGTTTAGAGCAAAACATCCCCTTGGAAAATTTGCCACTGTTAAGGATGTTGTAAACGCTACCATGTTTTTGCTTAGTGATGATTCCGCTATGATAACCGGAAGTAGTTTGCCTGTAGATGGAGGGTACCTTGTCAATTAAATAGACTGAACTCTGTATATTAATGATACATTTTGGATTTGAGATTTTTTTTGAAACGACGATAGCATTACATTAATATAAGACACGGATCTTAATCAACGGTACTTTTTGATTCCGGTGATCGCATAGATGATTTTATTGTATTTATTTTTACAATATATATTTAATCTAAAATGTAAAAACATGCATTAAAAAAACTTGATATTTATATTTCAAGTTAATTTTTTAACATTTCTAAACAAAGTGTTGATTTTGAAAATTTAGCAAAAAATATGTTTTCGTTATGTTATGCTTATTATTTCAAAATGTTTTTGCCATCTTCATTCAATATACCAAGTTTAAATATAACAAAATGAAATAAAATAAGAAAAAACTGATATAAAATATAATTATTGTTGGCTTTTTCTGTTCATTTATATATCAAAAGTTTTACAAAATAATCTTTAGTTTTTATGCTATTGTCCGTATCACTATTACATAAATTTAAACAGGTTATTTTTTAGGATTTTGATTAATGCGTCAGGATATCCTCCAAGTGTTATTTGAATATTTAGATATGTAGAACTGTAAGTCATAACCCGAAAAACTCCACAACCAAAAGGTCTTGTTAAAATTTTGTATTCCAACTTGAAAAGGTTTTCTTAACTTGGTACTGATGAACCATATGTGTGTGTGTGTGTGTGTGTGTGTGTGTGTGTGTGTGTGTGTGTTCAGTTCAAGAAATAAATCAAGGTATGTAAAATTTAAATTTTGTAGGTTTGATGACCTTTGAGCTGAAAATACGACTGTGAATGATACGGTATTATTTGCCGTTAAATTAAATGCTTGTTTCAGGAAGGTAGGGGGGGGAGGTACTTCACAAATCGTGATTCGGAAACACAACGGTAAAATCACTTACTAATATTTAATCTAATTATTCCTGGTTTGCTTGAATGAAGTTTTTTTTCGATATTTATTGATAGTGGACTGAATTTTACTGGTGTAAGGGACATCTGGTGACTGCAACTCCAATCTAATACATAGTTTTTTGTCAAACACTTCCGGCAATGTTTTCTTTGACAGCCGGGATAAGTTCACACCTTTGCTGTGAAATTTTGTTTACGAACTAAAGACAATAATATGATTTCTCTTGCCGATTTTAAATTGTAAAACTTATTGGAATTCTTTATTTCTTGTATCACTGTAATTTTGTTCGCTACTTAAAAAAAACGAATAAATTCTTTATTTAAAAAAATGTAAATACAAAGTTTTAGTCGAGTGTTTTCACCGTCATTGATATTGTTATAGAATCCTGGTTTGTGACGTATCTTCTCCCCTGAATTTCAAATCTGATTTTAATCTGCGCTCTTATCATGTATACTAGGGAAAGGTCGTATATTAAAGGAAGTTTCGACCAGTGTGATTTTAACATCTTTTGTCGTATAAACTATCAAATCAAAATGGAAATGTATGTATAAAACATCATCCTGGTATCCTCATTTCTTATTTTTTTCCTCAACTTTTTTTCTAGATGGTTGTTAAGGATACTATGGCTCCATATGGGGAAAATATGTATGTGTCATCCAACAACGAGGCATTTTTAAGATTTTCAAAACATTAAAACAAGGAACATACGACGAAAACTAAATGTCAGTTTGGAGAATATGTAAATGTCATCTATCTAAGTGAGATTGAAATAAAAGACACGACAGATTCTCAATGTTCTGCTTCATATTTGGACTTATACCTCGATTATGACACCCACAAAGGTTACATCAGACGCTATACGACAAACGTGATGACTTAAATTTTTCTATTGTCAACTTTCTTTTTTTTGCAGTAATATCCCTGCTTTTTCTGCGTATGGTGTATATGATTTTCACAATTAATACGGTACGGTAGAGATTGTTCCCACTATGGGGACTTTCTGCAACGAAGCAAATTACTTACAATTGAATTGTTGACACAAGGATATTGCAAGCCTAGGCTTATTAAGGCCCTTTAAAAGTTTTGTGGCCGTCATCACAATATCGTTGATAAGTATATAGTCACTGTATCCAAACTTATACTGGATATATTTGACTTACCATAGTTCTTTGTTCCTTTCATTCTCAAAATTGACTTGCACGTGACGGGTGTAGCTAGCTAGACAGGAGGTGCTTACCCTTCTGGAGCAACCGGTCTCACTTCCTTGATGGACATTCAAGTGTATAACATATTTTGCCAGTTTGCAAAGTTTTAACTTTGTTTTTGCGATTGTGATATGGACAAAGACTGGTATATTTTTTAATAAAGAAAAAAAAATTAACATAAATTGAAAAATTTATATCACAAGTTATACTCAAATTTGAATATTTATTAGACAAAATTAAAAAATAATAGTTTTGCAGTATATTATTTATATATATATATGTGTGTGTGTGTGTGTGTGCGTGTGTGTGTGCTTCTTTCAATTGTTTCTGGTAAATCAAAATGTTTATAAAAACATTTTTGAAACTTATGATTAGCTTTTAAGCAACGTCCTTAGGAAAGATCCTTAAAAAAACCTCTCAATAATATTCGCAACATTTTCAAAAAGACCAAAAGTATGTATCTGAATCACAGTAGGTAGTGACTTAATTTATCTCCCTTTAAAAGTTTGAATCACGAAACTTTGATATGTAATATACATTTGTCAACGCTAAAAGTTTGAATAAAATTTCTGAAATCGCTAATAATTGGTATAGAAATTTTACCATTTTCTACTACTTATGCAGTCAAATGAATATAAATTTCAATTGTTATGTTTTAATACTTTGGCTCAAACGGTGGGTCATAATTATGTTAACATTTCAAAAGTAAGTTTGCTTTTTACTTTCTTAATTTTCCGGTGTAAGTAAGTAATCAGGAAAATGTATTGAAGAGTCAACAAAAATTAACAAGAAATTGAATAAACAAAGCTTATAAAAGAAACATACTTTTTAACAAACAGAATATGTGTTATAAAAAACCTGAAAAAGTGGTTAGGGCCATGGAAAAGAATTCAACTTTCATAGCCTTTATCATTACAATGTATTCAGTCCTCATTACTGCTTGGAGATGTTTCATCTAAAGCAAAAGCTTATATGTTCAAGCTATGATCACCGCCGCCCAAGTGCACATATATTTATTCCTAAAGGTAAGTATGCTGACATGTTTAAAGTAAGTGTATTTCCCCGACTATTATAGTTAGTTTTTGCCACAAAAAACTAACAGTTTCAATCAATCAATTAAGAAACTATGTAACTAACAAAATAAGTTCTGAATACTATTCCATAGACCAGGTCAATAAGTCCTAACGTATAATCAAACATAAACATAGTCGTGACGTATCATTAAACACAAACATAGGTTAAACACATCATCAAACATAAACATAGTCGTGACGTATCATTAACACAAAACATAGGTTATAACACATCATCAAACACAATAATAGGACATAACGTATGATGAAACACAAACATAGATCATATCGTACAATCAAACACAAACATAGGTCATAACGTATAATCAAACACAAACATAGTCGTGACGTATCATTAAACACAAAATAGGTTATACACATCATCAAACACAATAATAGGACATAACGTATGATAAACACAAACATAGATCATATCGTACAATCAAACACAAACATAGGTCATAACGTATCATCAAACACAAACATAGATCAAACTATCATCAATAGATAAAACTATCATCAAACACAAACATAGGTCGTAACGTATTATTAAACACAAACTAAGATCATAACGTATCATCAAACACAAACATATCGAAAAATCAATCTTAAAAAGAAAGTTTAACTATGAAAACTTGCAAATATCCAACATAAATACCTTATTAATTTAGATGTGCCACATATTCACCTTTCAGAAATTCATTCCTGATTAGCCACACAAAACAAGGAGTTAAAAAAGTTTATAGATAAAAAAATAATCCTTACATTTGAAAACAATGAATCAAAAGTTCCAAAATTATATGAATTTATATTGTCACGTTTATATTTTTGTTATTGTACTTTTAAAATGTATTTTTGGAAAGTTTTCTATAGACGGTTTAATTTCCAATCGTTAGCGCTGTCAACATCATTTTTCGTATTGAAATGTCACATTTTATCACAGCCGATCACGTCCGAGCACGTTTTACTTTAATACACTAGGTACCATGGTACATCGTTTATCATATTATTGAAATCATTATTGAATTATTTATTGCATAATTATGAATGTTACTCACATGTTTATACGAGGATGTGAATGAATTTTTGTATTCATGTTTGTATCTTTCTACCATGCAAACTTGTATGTGTTTACGATCACCATTACCGGTGTAGGAATACACTATTTTGTCACATAATGTTTAAATGCTAAATTTTTATTTATATTAAATCTAAAACACTTGATTTTAATATTTTCAACCATTTAGAACAATACTTTCGCAACGTGTTCATGGTTATAAATTATTGAAGTAGGGATTATTTCTTAATATTGCGGGGTACAAACTTTTGAGTGTGACTATACGGCCATTCTGATTGGACGAGACCATTTTTTACAAATCAACACAAATCAACATCAATTGTTTGACACCACCTCTATTGACTGGAAGGGGCCTCGGTGGCCGAGTGGTCTATAGCGCGCGCTTACGGATCACAGCGCCTCTCACCGCCTGGGTTAGAATCCCACTCGGGACAGATCCTAGTATGAAAAAGTTTGTCAGTTCGCTTACCGAAGGTCGGTGGTTTACTCCGGGTACTTCGGTTTCCTCTACCATCCCAGAACTGACCGCCTCGAAATAAGTGAAAAAATCTTGACCGTGGTAAAAAAAAACCATTACTCCACTCCACTCTATTGAATGCGTCCAGCTAGCGTCTGCTTTTGACTTGCGTCAATAAATTGATTAAGTCAACTAACTTAGAAGGTGCAAATGCAAAAAATAATTGCAATATTTTTATTAACTTTTGCACCTAAATACTGCTTATATTGCGTCATTCTGACATGGTACTGCGTCCATTTGCAGCATAGATTTTTGTGTTACACACTATCCGTCATCCTTCTTTAACGAACATTTATCTATTCTCATTTTGAGAATATTCTTAAATTTTTCAAATGCATTAAGATTTTATTATAATTTTACAACACATATAAGAAATACATTTAATATAAATTAATCTAGAGTATTATTATTAGGCAATTATTATTATTATAATTATTAGATATATTATTATTAAAGCATAAATTTATATTTCTTGGTTATGGCGATTTACAGAGCATAAATTGTTGTGCAAGAAGTAATATTGGACTAAGCATTGTAATAGAGTTTAGCAATATTTGGTTAATGCTGCATTTATGTTTATGATTATTTGATTATTGCTTGAAATCCATTGACATGTTTGTTGCTTGACTGCTCCATTGTGAACTTTAATAAATTTGATATTTTAGCATTTGATCGTCTTTGTCATCTTTGATTAGTTAAGAACACGCTACCAAGTTCAATTACGACTACGGAAAACGTTAACCGAAAGCTAGTCTGATCTCATTATAAGTACTTTTGTGCAATACCTGCTTGATCCGGTTACGCTCATGGTACAGAGTACTTGGGTGTAATCAGACATATTTGTTTTGCAAATTGAATACATGTACTTGTGCATGGTTTGAGACACATGCTTGATACTTAAACCACTTAATTACAACCCTACCGAGTTATCAACAACTAGAACCGTAGGCCGAGCGCTACAATATGAAAGTAAGTTAGACATGTAAACTTTTACCAGGGAAGTAAGGCCGATGTCTCCGAAAGACAAAGAACCTCCTATCTAATAAGCACAGACGTCTCGTGTTAAATATTATCTAAACTATATGGTTTAATGAGGCGTATCGATTTGTGAAATTGGGCTACATGGTTATGTTCAAATACCCAAATAATCTATTTAGTTTCGTTTTTAGCTCATCTGACCGAAAGGTCATGTGAGCTTATGGCATGGCGCGGCGTGTTTATGAGTGCGTGCGTGCTTGTGCGTGTGTGCGTGCGGGCGTCGTAAACACCTATTTTCGACTTCTCCTCCAAAACTGCAAAACAGATTTCAATGATACTTGGTCAGAAGCATATTTGGGCCGGTGCAATTCAGATCTGTTAATGGCGTTGACATGGCTACCAAAACTAGGTCAAGGTGACCTAGGGGTCCAAAAATCTTAAAAAATCTTCTTCTCCAAAACCGATGATGGGAGAAAAAATCTGATGTGATATTTGGCTTTTCGGGTCTTAAGCCTATAGTTTGTTCATTTCGTGAAGTTAAGTCAAAAAACGGGTTACGCGTTTTTGCGTTTAATTTAAAAAATTTCGTAAAATGGCTTCAAATTGTTATAACTTGACTATTTGAACAGATAATGACATGAGGTTTTCAGTTTTGCCTTTTTCTTGAATGGCCTTTAAATAAGGGTCAAAGTCACAAATCAAGGTCATGACCTAATTTGTGATTAATGCAGTTTATGGCAGTTTTCTTGCAAATATTAAGAGATATATGAAATCAAAATATTGTTAAAATGTTCAGCATGACAAAATTTAAAAAGGTACCAAGTTTCGTAACTATATGATAATCCATGTAGGAGTTGTTGCCCCTGAAATGTTATTTTTGGTTTATAAATACTAAAATTGTGCATTAACTTGAAAACTATAATCTTTTTGTATAGACATGTATATCAGAATATTGTAGGTATTGTGACAATATCATTTTGATATATGGTTCAAGGTCATATGATCAAAGTTCAAGGTCACAGCTGCAAAAGAATTAAATTGCTTAATTATCTTGAAAACTGTTAACTTTTTGTGTAGGCATTTGTATTAGAATATTGTAGGTATTGATACGACGATCATTTTGATATATGGTTCAAGGTCATATGTTCAAAGGTCAAGGTACGACTGCAAAAGAAGACTTAAATTGCTAATTATCTTGAAAACTATTAACTTTTTGTATAGGCTATATATTAGAATATTGTAGGTATTGATATGACGATCATTATGATATAGTTCAAGGTCATATGTTTAAAGGTCAAGGTCACAGCTGCAAATGCAGACTTAAATTGCTAATTATCTTGAAAACTGTAAACATTTTGTATAGGCATATATCAGAATATTGTAGGTATTGCGACAATGATCATTCTGATATATGGTTCAAGGTCATATGTTCAAAGGTCAAGGTCACAGCTGCAAAAGAAGACAAAAATCGCTAATTATCTTGAAAATTTTAACTTTATGTATAGGCATGTATATTATATTGTAGGTATTATATGATGATCATTTTAATATATCGTTCAAGGTCAAGTGTTTAATGGTCAAGGTCACAGCTGCAAAAGAAGACATAAATTGCTAATTATCTAGAAAACTATTAACTTTTTTATAGGCATATATATGAGAATACTGTAGGTACTGATATGACGATCATTATGTATATATGGTTCAAGGTCATATGTTTAAAGGTCAAGGTCACAGCTGCAAAAGAAGGCAAAAATAGGTAATTATCTTGAAAACTGTAAACTTTTTGTATAGGCATATATAATAGAATATTGTACGTATTGATATGATGATCTTTTTGATATATGGTTCAAGGTCATATGTTCAAAGGTCAAGGTCACAGATGCAAAAGAAGACTTCACTATTAACTAATAAATTTTTGTATAGGCATGCATATTAGAATATTGTAGGTATTGATAGGATGATCATTTTTTAATATGGTTCAAGGTCATCTGTTCAAAGGCCAAGGTCATGGCTGCAAAAGAAGACATAAATTGCTTATTATCTTGAAAACTATTAACTTTTTGTATAG
>JARBDR010000300.1:0-104924 GCA_029721355.1 Tegillarca granosa | reverse complement strand
TTTAATCATTAAAAAAAAATCAAATTTTATTCGCAGTTCATAAGGTGGTTTGTTTGTTTGGACGTTCGAAGTTTGTAAGTTGTATATGTTTTGTACGATATTCGCGTTTGATTCAGGTGGTTGTAAGTTGTGTATGTTATGTACGATATTGGTGTTGTGTTTGTTTGGACGTTCGGAGTTTGTGAGTAGCGTATGTTTTGTACGATATTCGCGTTTGATTAAGGTGGTTGTAAGTTGTGTATGTTATTTACGATATTGGTTGTGTTTGTTTGGACGTTCGGAGTTTGTAAGTTGTGTATGTTTTGTACGATATTCGCGTTTGATTAAGGTGGTTGTAGTTGTGTATGTTATTTACGATATTGGTGGTTGTTTGTTTGGACGTTCGGAGTTTGTAAGTTATGTATGTTCTGTACAATATTCTATTTCACCAATCTAAATTTTAGCTATGCCAAAATTCCAAGGACCGCAAACAATTACAACCATTACTGTTAATCATGGTGATGATATTGCCTTGAATTGTAACCCTGGTGGATATCCTCCACCGGAAGTCACGTGGGCACCATCAAACGATCCTTTATCCCAGGGAAGGTACAACAAAGCACAGGATGGATCACTTGTTATAACAAACACGGGCTATGCTGATGAAAAAATCTACAATGTAAAGCTACAAATGTATTTGGTACAACCGAAAAGAAATATCAAGTTATAGTTAAAGGTAACTTTTTATTTTATTTATTTATTATTTACTTATTTAATTTAAATTATCTTATTTATAATGAATAAGAACAAATTGTAAACTGGATTCAGAAAAAAAAACACAAGCTGATATAAACGCGTTTTTCGGTACAAGAGTTGTGAAACATACTGTTAACTAGATTCAGGAACAAGTGCAAGCTTATATAAAACCGTCTCTAGAACAACTGTACACATACTGTAGATCAGCTATATAACGAATGTTAGTCCTTTGGATAAACAGTAACATAACAGAAACTGCTTCATATTAAGCCATTAGTAGAGTGCTCGCTCGTAAGTGGAAGGTCGTGGGTTCGACCCCGGTCGGGTCTGGCCCAAGACTTGAAAGTGGGCAGTGACTGTTCTTTCGCCAAGCACGCGGCATTACGAAATGAAAGTCACGGTTCTTTCGGATGGGAACTTTAAATAAACGAGGTCCCGTGTCACGGTAGGTGTGGCTGATAAAGAACCCTGCTGTATAATGCCATCAGCGCAACGTACAGGCAAAATTTCTGCACTTTCGCCTATAGCTGGCGACGTCTCGATATAAGTAAAATATTCTTGACTGAGACGTTAAACACCATTACTCAGCTCATATTAATACGAAATGAATTTCCCGTATGTAAGGAGAATAAAATTAAAGTTAAATTCGTTAGTCTGACCGTTGATTTAATCTTTTCTTATGAATCGCATTTAAAAATATGTAATCTAACTTATATTTAATTATTCAAAACAAACGAAAATTTGATTGTGTATGTAAGTCAATCTTTATATGTATGTCTGGGTCTGTATCTTTGCTGGTAAAATTTACCCCAATGATACCATTATTCCAGTCGTATGTTATTTTTTCGGGATTGTGATATGAATATCGACTGGCGAGTTTGTATTTGATTTTACTAATTGGTCAGAATCTTCACTGGAGGAATTTTTCCCCGAGGACACCATTAATATTGGCCCAGTTGCATCTTCTTATGCGGTACAAACCAACTAAAGTTCTAAACGAATTGATATGTGGAATAAGTGTTTTCTGTAGAGAGCTTCTAGAAACCATATATTTACAAAATATGACTTTTTTAAAAAAATAGAATATTGAAAATGTCGAATTTGACACAAGTATAAAACGTACTTAATTTTACCAACAACGGCAATATTTAATTATCAGCACTGTATTTGGTATTCACTTTTCATCTTGATGCAAAAAATTACTACCATGACTGACTAATATGTAAAGGTGAAAATTGCCAATACAGAATAAAGTACTCAACAAAATCAGCAATAATATATGTTCTTTTTCTGCGTGGTTTTAAGATAGAGACTAACAAAATTTTACCGTTGTCTGAAATCGAGGGCTCTACTTTCACAATCATTTCTTAACTAAAAATTTCTTACCTCGATTTAGTTATTTTTGCCTATTATTTTTATAACTGCATGAATATTTTAGCAAAACTAGATTGTCGATTGAGTTTTTTTTAAAAGCATAAAAATAATATCTTAAAAATTGACAAATGATTAAGAAATTTAATAAGTTAATCAAAAATGATGGTGAAACTGGGGCCCGATTCAGCAAATTATCGTTCAACAAAGTCATATAGAAATATTACAATATTCTAATAAACAAATGCATATACACTTCACAAGAACCCTAATAAAACCTTTACTTCGATGCCCGCTCCATATCTAATATTTTTTATCAGCGGTCCCGTTCTTTTTTGCATTAAACTAATATGTTGTCTTGATGTTGGTGGTGTTTTCTGACGCCAAGTACATATTTTTCAGTCACAAATCTTTTTCTTTCATTTTAGATCCATTATCAGTTTCTGTATCGCCGACTTCCGCTACTGCAACGGAAGGTCAGAGTTTCTTTGACAACTTCATCTGTAAATATTCGGGACATCCCCAGCCGAATGTCACGTGGTATCACGTTCGCCCTGATGGAATTCGGGAACAGATTACAACAGGGGTTACCACGACATATTCACAGAGTGAGATAGCCATTTCCAGTGCTGGTGGTATTGATGGTGGTCAATACATCTGTCAAGTTACAAACAGCATGGAGTCAAAACAGGCCGTCGCTAATTTTACAGTTTATTGTAAGTGGTAAAGTGTCCAGTATGGTAAAGTAAAATATTTTGTCTAACAGCCCTTAGTACATTAATCTTCTGAACTTGGCTTGTAAGGGTAATTGTAAAAATGAGCACAAGATTCAAACTCGTTTCTTTACTTAGATTTTTCTTTAGATATGTCGAATTTCAGATTTGTCAGTTTTAAAGATATTCCTGTTTTAAGGGTATTTTTTCAAATTTTTGAAGATCACTTTATGCAGATTTCACTTCATTCTCATTTTTTAAAAGTATTAGTAATACACGATAGTTAGGGAAAATATTATTTAAGGATCGTTGTGAAACTTAAGCTGGCTTAACCCGAACTTTTCTTTTTTACAAAATAAAAAGACGATATTTACCTTAACACATTACTTTCAAAGTGACAAAGCTAAGTCAGGATAACCCTTTTTATTCTCTCCCCTGTCTGAAACACTAACTAGCTTTAATTGTCATATACACAAAGTACTGATGTTCTGGTATATCTGGTATTGATCTTCATGATTTGATAGCAGAGTGTCTATAACCATCGCTGGTCTAACCTTACTGAAAGGGAAATATCAGGATGTTATCGTATGTATACATTCACGCCTTTTCGCGCATTATTTCTTACACCAACTCGTATTAAAATGGACTGTGTGTACACACTAACTTCATATTGTACCAAACCTATATCACTTTCAAAGAAGGCTCTTCTTCGATAACTTACTTCTTCTTAACTGTAAAATGAATCTTGAATTAAGGAACATTTTTTACTTTTTAAATATAACGGTTTATATTTCATTTTTAACCGGTAACTACAGGAAATATGCTTTTATGCAAAACAAAACATGTCACGTGTATAAACATTTTGTATAACTAATTCATTTATAGAATCGTTTATATATTCGTTATTTTAAAATTCTGTAGTAAAACAGTTAAAAAATTGAGTTGGGGAAAAATGTTTCTAATATTTTTATTGACATAAAGGTTTTGTCTTTCTAAGGAAAAGGGCGAAATTTGTCCGCTTTCGAACAATTGAGATTTACAGTACACATCATAGTAGCTGAGTTTGAACAGAGCATTAATACAGTACAGGCCTGTCGAAAGTTAAACACTTCAGTGCCGAATTAGTGCCGAGTCGGCAGCTCGTCTCGGCCCCTTGGCAGTTATGTCTCGGCCAATAGTAATCAACAGCTCGGCACCTTTTCGGCAGCTACTGTCCATCGCTCGGCTGTTTTTCGGCCACTTTTTGACTGCTCGGCACTTTTTCGGCTGCTCTCACCTTTTCGGCCGCTCGGCTCCTCGGCACTTTTTCGGCCACTCGACCCTAGTATCTAGAAAACACCAGTTCATTAAACATGCCTGCAGTTACGCGTATATCGCAATATTTTAGAGAGAAAATAATGAGATTTTCTAACTCTGGAGTAAGTCAAAGAGAGATCAGTAGGAAAATTAGTAGAGAAGATAATATTTATACATGTATATATCAACAGTGTCAGTGAAAAAGTTTCTGCAGCGTTTTAGACGACTTTTTTCTAAATCAAAAGTTTGATGACAGGTGTTGGAGTCTGGCCGATCTCGGAGACAATGTGTCTAAATAAAACTCCGTTTGTTCGACATTCTTTTGTCATGGTACTGAGAAGATTTTGAACTTCGTGTATTGAAGCCAGGTATTTGGATATAAAAAATTTATGCAATTCTGGGGGAAAAAATCACATATCTACTTTTCCGTCGTCGATATATTTAATGGTATTTATTTATTTATTATTGTTATTTATTTATTTATTTATTTATTTATTTATTTATTTATTTATTATTTCTATTATTTTTTTAAAATTTATTATTATTTAATTTATATAATTTGCACTAATATTCCTTATCATTAACGACTGATATATTTTATTATTATTATTATTATTATCATTATTATTATTTTATACAATTAATTTCTCTCAGATGTAAATTGCTGAAAAAAAATCACATATGTATCTTTTCCACCATCAGTATATTTTATTTTATTTTATTTTATTTTATTTTATTTTATTTTATTTTATTTTATTTTATTTTATTTATAATCATTATTTTTTAAAATTTATGATTGTTAATTTTAAAGTCTTTATCATTACCGATTGATATATTTTATTATTTTATATATACAGTTAAACATTAATCTCTCAGATGTTAATTGTTAGACCACTCGTTAGCTAGTGGCCGAGACTCGGCTCCTGAGAGGCCAAATGAACTGCCGAGTCGTGAACAGTTCAAAGTGCCGAGGAGGCGAATGAGTTGCCGAGTTGACGAAAAGGAGCCGAGACTTGGCTGCCGAGTGGCCGAGCTGTGGACAGTTCTAGTTGCCGAGGGGCCGAGAGTTGACAACTTTTCGGCCACTAGTTGTCCACAGCTCGGCCCCTCGGCAGCCGAGTCTCGGCTCCTTTTCGTCAGCTCCGTGTTAAACTTTCGACAGGCCTGTACTGAAGGCGCACGCACCTAAACGCCAACAATACGCAACCGATACAAATAAATAAATAAATAAATAAATAATAAAGATTAAGGAACATATTTTTGAAGAAGTCCTTGTAAATTAAACTTTCATTACCATTCTAATGTATCCTCTATTTTTTAAGCAAAACCAGTGATTGTCAATGGACCAGCAACTCAAGTTGTAAAACCTGGAGACACTGTTGTGTTAAAATGTGATACAATCGGTATCCCAAAGCCGACTATTGAGTGGACGTTCCCCAAGGTAATAGATAATTGGTTTATCATCTGAAATTAATTTGCTACACAATTTTATAATTTTAAAAATTTCGATTTTATGTTATATACAAAAAAAAAAAATAAATAAATAAAGAAAAACAAAAACAAATAATAAATTAAAGAAACAATAAAAGAAAAAAATAAAAATTTTGAAAATGTAAATTTTATTTGGAAACTTATGCTTTTTAGCCATTATTTATCGGGTCAGTGTATTAGGTTTCTAAGGACTCTTGATTGTCGATCAAGTTTCTGTTAAGGTTGAGGTTTGTTAAGTAATGCATTTGTTAGCTCTGTCATGTACCATTTTTGAATTTAATCACAAAATACATACAAAAATGGTATAAAAATAGACCATTTTTGAATTTATTTTATGATTAAATTTAAAAATGGTAAATAGTAGCTTTAATAGGCCCTTGTGGTCATTATTTTTTAGTAAACCACACTGAGGCATTTTCAATCAAAGAATTTCTCGTGCATCTGAAAAAATTAAGCAAACATAAGAGGTACTGATGCAAATATTTCAAAATTTAACTTTTGTAACAAGCCTACTGCTTATTTGTTTGCGACTTTGATATTTATTTATTTATTTGTTTGTTTATTTATTTTGAAATCAACTCTGTTAAAGTTAAATGATGTACACTGGTCTTAATTCCATAATTCATAATTTATATCAAGTAAACAATCCGCTGACCGTTTGTAATTGCAATAATTCATGTTTTTTTCAGACAGGAACAGTGATGCCGAAGGGAACATCTCAAAATGCTGACGGTTCTATAACCATTTTGCATGCTGACACGTTTACTGAGGGACCGTACAAATGCAAAGCTACAAATTCATTGGGTGAAACTACAAAAACTGGATTAGTTACAGTAAATGGTATGTAGATTTAGAAAAAGTTTAAGCTTCTTCATATATTGAATTGGCTAGAACTTTATAGAGGATTATAAAGTTATGCGGTTTTTGATCGTGATGAAAACTTTATTTAAAGAAGTACATCCTATACTATGCATTAAAAAGATCAGGCCTATGCATGGTCTCGGACATACAAAGATGTTAGTGATATATATATATATATATATATATATATATATATATATATATATATATATATTTAATTTGTGATATTTTAGACAGAACGTGTTTTTTCAGACAGTTATATTCTAATAATTTTTGTAGTTAAATCAGAAAAAACATTCACATGGCAAAGTATATAAATCTAAATGTTAAATTTCTTTAACATTTTTTGTGTAGGCTGTCTGTTTTAGTTAGGTCAAGTGTGATAAAATATAGCAAACAAAAAATAATAATTAATAGATATATTAATAAAATAAATTATAAAATAAGAAGGAGAAGATTAAGACGAAGATGAAGTCAATGAATATTAAACAAATAAAACAAACATTAAATGTCAGTGATTGTTTATTTGCAAAATGAACATATCCTTTCATAATATTATTTTTTATATGTTGAAACTTACGTCAGATTTATTTATGTTGGCTAATTTTCAATATATTTTTATA
Source organism: Tegillarca granosa (assembly GCA_029721355.1). Lineage (NCBI taxonomy): Eukaryota > Metazoa > Mollusca > Bivalvia > Arcoida > Arcidae > Tegillarca > Tegillarca granosa. Next base: position 97,834 of record JARBDR010000300.1, on the reverse strand, counting down.
GTTCCTGTTAGTGTTACCACAAATCCAAAATCTTTAGGTGTAAAGGCTGGTGATCTGTACGAGCAAATCCAATGTAGCGGTACTGGAAGCCCAGCACCAACAATTTCCTGGACAAAACAAGGTTCACAGCCACTTAGTTCATTTGGAGGCAAATACATTGCACTTGGAAATGGAGAACTAATCATTACAACAGTTGATGTAAATACGGACACAGGAATCTATATCTGTACCGCTAACAATGGACAAAGAAACGCCACAGACAAAACAATAGGTAAACATAAACTGTACAATAAAACCTGTTTGTAAAGACCATCCATGCATGGCATCTCAGAAAATAAAGTCTGTTAAGACAAGAAGGGTTTTAATTAAAAGAAAATTATGGCGGTGGAATGAAATATGAATCAAAAAGATAACATGAGTATTTTCCATAAATAGGTGATCAATCTAATAAGGTGGTCGATAAACAGGGTTTACTATATTTACATTTCTAAGATTCCAGTTAATTTATGGGGCTATTACTAATTATGCTAATAAGAACTTTAAGCTTTTTACACTAAAGCCCGCGTAGAAACTGCCAAGTTGTTGAATGTATGTGCATGAAAATCCAAACTATGACAAAAACCACTGTCTATCTTAATTAAATAATTTTATTGTCAATATTTTCAAAATATTTATATCATACATTTTTATATTGATATGTTGAATTCTTGTTGAATTCATATTTCTGACAAAAAGGTTCAACATTTTACAAATCAAGAAACGAGCATATGAGTTTGTTTATTAGCTTTCCCTTGCAATAACGTACTATGGATGTCATTTTGAAAAATTTTAGTTTGTACAATAAAGCACTAATTTTGTAGTTTACAGAGATCTTGGTAACCTAACTTGTGCCAGTACATTTGCCGATTGTACTACTACAGTTGACAGAGCATGTGGGTAAGTGTATAATCCAATCAAAAAATCTCTCCTTTCCGTGTTTATCGCTCTTGAACAAATCCTATTGGAAGAAGGTTTATCCGCTTACTGATTGTCATTGTTTTTCAGACACTTTGATTTTCTCCACCAAATTGAATTAACAATATATATATATAAATTACTTAATAGCACAATATTAAAAAATTGTTAATTTTTGTTTCTAAATGAACTCTATTATAAACAAAAAAATTAAACATATAATATTACAAATAACAAATACACAAGTTGCACGAATGATTTTGAATTTGAGTAAGGTTTGATGGATGGATGAATAGATGCATTCTTTAACAATTTATGTAAGGCATGCATACTTCAAATCTTTAAACAATTTACGAAAGTCAATGAGCAATCTTTGCACCATAACATTTTTGTAATGTTTCAAATTTATTTTTCTAAATATAGAGATTTTATTTAATATCTTTTTAATCCAAAATTGTTTAAGACTAAATGTAACAAATTCACGTTAAAATTGTCAAAGATTGCATTAAAATGTTTATATTTTTAACTAAGTTCTCGTTGATGTTATTTCTTGAAGTGTTTCTGACATTATACAATAAATTTAACTGGTATTTGTATTATATATTTAATAACATAAATGTTATATATATATTTATAGTGGTCATTGTCCAGCAAACTGTGATATAACATCTGTAGCAGTATATGGATATCGGTTTTATACCCTGGTAATGTATTTAAATAACTTTTTGTCTCTTAATTGTGTTTGTATAAGATTGGTTATTGCAAAGTATATGTACATATCTTCAGCCTAAAGTTACTGGCATCTGTTTTAAAAAAAGATAATGTCTGATTCATAAATGAACTCATGTAAGAGGTGTTTGTTGCCATAATAACATAATGAATATCAACAGTCATATAAATCTATTATGAATGTTAGCATTTTGTCCTCATTGTCGGAATGCTCTGGAGATTGTGTGTCATTATTATGTCATTATTTATTACGTGGTATAAATGTGTTTTTGAACATGTTCTTTTTATGTTTTTAAATTCACTGACTAAATCTAAAAGTCATTTGAAAGTCTCAGTTGCTTGATCGTCTAAAATGCATACCTATGCTTCTCATTACTTAGTTTTGAATCCACCTCTACGTGCAAAAGCTTGTCATTTAGGGTTAAGGTTAGACCCTAACGAAGCAAGTTGCTTATAGTTAAGTTGTTGACTCAAGGATATCATCTTATCAAGGACGTCATCTAATTATTGTTTTTAAGTATGTAATCACTGTATCCAAACTTATACTGGATATGTTTGACTATGTCACAGCACAGTGTTCCTTTAATTCTCCAATTTGACGCGGCAGATGTAGCTGACAATACAGGAGGTATTTACTCTTCCAGATTACCTGGCCTTACTATCTTGATAGAAGTCAACGTTTACACTTTTTCTGACTGACTCGTGAAATATTTCCATCAATTTATTTATTATATAAGTTCGGATATTTGGTCCGAAGAACATTTTATAAACATATGTTCTCTAAGTTTTGTTTTTCCTTTTTCATTAAAAATTAAAAGATGAGTAATTTATGGTTGTTTTTATAATATATTTATATATAATAGATTGTGACAATCATTCTCTATAATTTGTTATGGATTTTGCAGAACACTCCCGTGTGTGCCGCAGGAATTCATATGGGATATATAACACAAGCAGGTGGTGGTAATGTAGTCTGGTTTACTGAAAATAAACAACAACCGTACGAGGCTCATTTTAGCAACAGTATTTCAAGTCAGTTGTAAGTATTATCTGGAGACGATGACCTGATATTTGAAGGGTATGAATGTTGGAATGAGAGAAGAAAATTTCAGATCTACATTGCCTTCCAATCGTTATACATTAAAACTATCTAATCATTACAGAAATTATTTTAAAAAATATGTTTATGCTAAAATTTAGGATTCCCTAGCGAAAAAGTTTATACCTTGCATTTTCTTTTTTCTCGAATTATTTTTATTCATCAAACTAAAAAATATAACAAGGAATTTTTTTATTTTCCTGAGCGGGTACCGCTGCTGGTGGAGTTTACCTCCCCGAGGGTTTCTATAACTCAGTAGGCAGTACTTTGTGCTGTCAGAAAATGCACCATTTAGCAAATCTTTCAGCCGTCTAAAATTTGAAATTTATTCAAAACTAAGGGTTTTCCCTCGTGCAAAGCATTCTTTAGCTGGATTTGGATTTATATAATTCCGGAACTTTAGATTCATTATTTTCGACGGTTTGGCTTATGGTTTTCATCTATCAAACTTTTCGGTCTTAGTGTCACTGACGAAGAATGAATTTCCGAAATATGCACAACTGGCGAATCAAAATTTAACTGGTACATGTGTTATATATTTATTTATTTCTCAAAAACAACAAGTTTAAATTATAGTAAACATTTAGATATATTGGTTAAGATATATCTTTAAAATCCAGCAAAAACACCAATATTTTAATGTTACGAATGAGATTTAAAATCATAATTATTAAATAAATCTATGCCAAATATACGCATCATTATTTATAGAAATCAGTGATACAGTTGTGTTATCTTTAATGTCTGGCAAACACGTTGTTTTAAAACTCATCACTGGACTGCTTCAAACATTATTCAGTATTTTTTTTTTATTTTATAAAAGTCAAGTCAACTTTTTATATTGAATTTGAAGTGTTTGTTAAAAATGATTTTTACAAGTTTTATCAAACATAAACATACCGTCCATGTCAAAATCGAAATCCCAAAAACGAAATAGAAATGCTTACGTTTTTATCTATCACACTTTTCGACCTTTAGTGTCACTGATAAGGAATAATAAAAACATAAGCAAAACAGTTGAAAAATAATTAATCTAAAGTTCCAGAATTATATAAACCATAATCCAGGAATAAGGAATGCTACCATTACCTACAGTCTGACGCGGCAAAATGTGTTAGCGTGATGCAGATTTTCGGAACTTAAATTAAATAATTGCTAATATTTTTAAATTTTCTTTCTTTTTTTAGTTCAAGTTCCATAGGTCCTTCAGCAGTTATTTGGAATCCAAATACAACAAAGAGTCAAACAGTTAACGCACAACCTCAGATTACAGGGTAGCACATGCATTATATATGTAGGGGCAATAAAATACAATACGTATATAATCCAGTTTGTCATATATTTACGTCGTTTGCATATATTTATCCAGTGATTCAAATAGCGCATAACACCATATAACAGCGTAACATGTAAAATATAGTTTTAGGGCAACGAAAAACAATAAATATATATAACTCAATTTGTCAAATACCTATATGGCAATTGAGTTATGTGTTCAAAACACACACACACACACACACACACACACACACACACACGTTAAAATTTTTGTTAAAAAGTAATTAAACCAGTACGTATCAAATAATTATACCAAGATATTTTTTAGGTCGGCGATTAAATTTTTCCTGTAGTTTTAAATTTTATTTATTATAATTATATGAATTCTAATATACAAATTTGGATTTCAAATATGTTCCAAGACACCACTAATGTCGAATGATGTTAAAAATATTTTCAAACCAATTCTATAGGAAACAAAAGTTATCAGTAACGATATTCAATTCTAATAGTACGCAAGTTAAGTACATATTATTAAGCATTAACATCTATGCTTATCATTAAGGTTAAGAAACAGAAAACATTTTGCTCAGATACGCGATTTTTTTAAAGAAAATAACCGCAACTTATTTCAAAATAAATCAAAATATTAAAAAGGACTGTTTTCGAAAATTATAGGCAAGGAGATATTTCGAAATGAGAAATCTTAAAAAAGAGCAATCTATAAAACAAGTAATGAGATAACGTATATGTTGTACAAAAAATAAAGTTTCTAACCAACTGTTTTCTAAGTTGGGTGGAGTATTGGTGTTTTTGCCCAGTTAAGGTTTATTTTCACTTATGTCGGGGCGTTCACTATATATGTAAAACTAGAGCAACCAGAAAACCATCGTTTCTTGCCTGTGAACTGATAAACTTTCTCCGACACTAAACATCTGCCCGAGCTGGATTCGGTAAGCGGTCTGTTGAAAGCAGAAATAAACGGACTTTATAGACACCAATAAGTTGTTAGAAAAACAGAAATGCCATCCGAAAACCAGTAAGTTATTTTATAAAATGTTCTAAAAATGGACTTAGCTTACCATGTCGCAAAATTCAACCGATGTCTTTAATCATCTCTCTTTTTAAAGGAATATTTTCATCTAATAAATCACGATAAAGTCTTGCATCCCTGGAACTGCCGTTAAAGAAGCATTTTAAAGGATCATGTAAAATAACGCAGAAAGATAATTGAATTACGAATTGATGAAATGTAACAGGAAAAGTGTGACTAATTAAAAAAATTCGCGTTTACAAATCTAGACGATATATGCAAACTACTAGTAATTTTTCATACTACCTGCTTCTGCTCATAGTGTGTTTCATAGTTAATACTTGTTTGAAGAGCTTGTTTACAATACGGTAACTTTACTAAAACCAAGCTATATAAATAACTCGTCAATGTCCTCAAAATGTTTCGTTGCGAACGTCACAATATTGTTTATTATTGATGAGTTATTATGTTTTGTATCTATCAAACTTTCGGTCTTAGTGTCACTGATGAGGGATGAATGTCCGAAATGTGCACATCTGGCACATCAAAATTTAACTGGTATTTATGTTATATATTTATCAATTTTTTCTGCTCTAACTTTTACGACAAATTCTACTACACAATAATAATAATAATAATAATAATAATAATAATAATAATAAAAATTGATAATAATAATAATAATGTTAATTTTATATATATATTTCATTCACTCATCCACATAATATTAACATATTCATATACAACAAACATGCATTCGCAATACTATCTACTTATAAGCAAACAGACATACATACATAAACTCATACATACATCTTTCAGTCTGTCTTCCATTCAAACATCATTCAATAACTCGTCCATCCATTTATTCATAACTTCAAACATCCATGCCTACATACATCTATCTATCGATCCACCCATTCACTCAATCCATTCATCAATCCATACATACATACACCAACTACATGCGCGTCATCAAATCTAATTTTTGTGTACCGACGGGGATTTACGTGCACGTACTCACACATGTAAGTATTAGCTAAGTTAAAACCACATTAACTGTAAATTTTACAGAAATGACGTAACTTCGTGATTTATTAATATTTATTACTTGTTTTAATATCATTTTTTGCAACATTATAATAATTTTTGCACTATAAGTAAAGTAACGTATTTAAAGCATAATATTTCTAAATAGTAACCAATTGATCATACTATTTGGAACTGTATTGTTACATCCAAAATGAAGTCTTTCTATTTTATCACATTTGGTAAGTAAATATTATTTATTGGTAAGATTATACATTGATAACAATCCTATTCTTATAAAGAAAAATCTGAAATGTTCATATACACTCTTGATTTTGTAATTTTAGCTCATTTGATGAGCTTTTGCGTATACCTTCGTCAGTCGTGCGTTTTACATTTTGATGTTCTTCAGTAAAGCAAGTAACCAAACTTGATTAAACTTTTAAATAATCATGCCTTTGTAAAGGACTTTTAATGAGAGAGTTGTGTCATCTTTTGGCTGAATTGGGGGAAATATTTAATAGAAAAAATACCTGTTTAATCTTTTTAATTGCTAATAACCTTTAAACACTTCTCGTATAAATGAACAAGATAATTCTTGAATACAATTCTTAGGTCATTTAATTTCAGATTTGCATAAATTGTAATTGTGGGGCTATAAATTGGGAAATGAAAATGTATGCAGTTTACAACTAAGGTCTGTTCCCTCGTGCAAAGAATTCCTTAGCTGGATTTGGATTAATATGATTTTGGAACTTTAGATTCATTATTTTTCAACTGCTTGGCTTATGTTTTTTATATATCAAACTTTTCGGCCCCTAGTGTCACTGAAGAGGAATGATTTTCCGAAATGTGTACATTTATAAATTTAGATTCATGTAATTATATGAATCTAAATCCATATGTATGTATGTAAATTTTAATATTTTAAAAATGAAATAAGACAAAATTACAGTTTTCAGCTATTTACACATATGCATTCGCTAGTAACTGAATCAATAGATCAAATTTCTTTTTTTTTTAAATTGATGTAAATATCCGTGATAACTTCTGAATATGTTTAGGTTGATGTTAAGGCCTTTGGGTCTCTTAATTTATAATTTTATGGCAAAAAAGAAATAATTTTAATTATGCAGTTTAAGTAGCTCATTATGTAATTTTATTTATTTTAAATAACAAATTATTCCGCGTAATACATCCAAAAAATAAATAGATAAATCAATAAATAATAAAAACGACGTCATTAAGACACAGTCATTTAAATATTTGTTTATATGGAACAGGGATAATTTAATTCATTACTTTTAATTGTATAATCTAAATATATAACACAAATATCAGTTTAATTTTGATGTACCAGATGTGCAAATTTCGGAAAATTATTCCTTATCAGTTACACTAGGGGTTGAAAAGTTTGTAAGATAAAAAACGACAGACAAACAGTTGAAAATTAAAGAATCGAATGTTCCAAAATTATATGAAACCTAATCCAGCTAAATTATTGCATATTGTAATGTAATTTTCTGTCTAAACTGTAGGTTAGGGCGACTGTTTTTAATTACTAATTACAGCTTCTCTCAATGAAAGCCAAGGGTCAAATCCTACTCAGTTAAATCTGTATTAGAAAGTCTGTCAACTTATTTTTCGATGTTTATTGATTTTATTTTAGATACAGCTGTTTGTTCACAACTCCAGAACAGACTATCGCGATATTTTATTACTTCATATTAGTAATCGCCACTGCGGTAGCTCAGTTGGTAGAATCCTCGCTCCGTAAGTTGAAGGTCGTTGGTTCGAACCCCGGCCGGGTCTGACGCAAGACTTGAACGTGGGTATTTACTGTTCATTCGCCAAGCACTCGGCATTACGAAATGAAAGTCATGGTTCTTTCGGATTGGAACTTAAAATAAAAGAGGTCCTATAGTTGGCGATGTTTCTATATAAGTGAAATATTCTTGACTGTGACGTTAAACACCATTACTCAACTCAACTCTTATCAGTAGTACTGATGTTTGTCCTTCCGTTTGTTAGTCTGCCTGTCCGTCTCATATATTTGTATCAGCTACACCTCCAGAGTTGGTGGTGGGAGGATTGACTTCAAACTACTAGTATGTAGACCTGTTATTCAGAAGGTGTTATGTACATTTGTGATTTTTGTTACTAAATGTTGCATTTTTCATGAGGTATTTTTCTTCCACACTTTAATGCGTGCATGAGTATGTGTGTTAACTTTTAAAGTTCTTTGCTGAAACCACTTAGTAAAATGACATAAAAATTAGTGTGGAGAGTCCGGATCCCCCATAACATGGAAAAATTTTTTTGGTTTTCTCTGTAATCCAAAATAACCAATGTTTTTATGAATAGGAAAAAAAGAGGGTAATACATATCTAGTAATGGATATATTTAATTTATATTTTGTTGAAAGATTCTAGATGTTTAGCCATTTTACATATTTAACGGGTTTTTAGTAACTATTGTAATTCTGGCATTTGTACCAAAATATTAACATTTTAATGCTGTGCTAATTTTGGCTGATTCTTTGAAAATCATCTGCTCTGAAATCGCTGAACTAAAATGGATAAAGTTTTAATTTTAATGTATGCATCATTTCAATTTCCATCTTTTTATCATATCATGTACTATTAGATATAAATCATTTGAATGTTGGCGGTTTACTGTTTGTTGCATTTAGAGTGTATGGGGGCATTAGCAGTTGTCCTGTGGAAAATTAACTTTTTATTTTTGTTTAATTAATACTATTATTTCAATTTACTTACAAAAACATTTATAATATTAATTCATTTTATATGTGATTTCTGTTACTAAATGTTGCATTTTTCTTGGAGTTATTTTTCTTCCACACTTTAATGCATGAATGAATATGTGTGTTAACTTTTAAACTTCTTTAAGTTTATAACATAAATTTATTTTCTTTTTTCAGCATTATATTTCGTTTTTGAAATACGTAAGTTAAAACTTTATATAAAAACATGTATTACTTATTCCTTTCTATCTTTCATGAAAAAAAAAACAACTTTTTTATCAAATATATTTTACTAGATTTTATATGAAGAAACACATATGCGCAAGTTTAGTTTTCCTTTTACAGATTTGAAGATAGTCCTTATCAATAAGAATTTATGACGTAAATGGATGTTCACCAGAGATATCGACTCGACAGACGTTAAACTAGGCACAAAAACTAGACAGGTTTTCTAGAGTTGAGTTGAGTAATGATGTTTAACGTCGAGAATATTTCACTTATATCGAGACGTCGCCAGTGTAGTAATTTTGCCTGTGCTTTGTGCTGACGGCATTATACAGCAGGTTCTTTATCGTGCCATGCCTGCTATGACACGGGACCTCGTTTATTTTAAGTTCCCATCCGAAAGAATTGTTTAATTTATAACTTATCTGTGATATTATGTTTTTAAATCTTTTTTGTAGTTAGTTTTCATATTTTTATGTTATAAGATTAGATGACTGCAGTAATGCTGATGAAGCTATAAAGTTTTACCCTCTCTCTCTCTCTCTCTCTCCTCTCTCTCTCTCTCTCTCTCTCTCTCTCTCTGTAATTGAAAATTCTAAATGGCTGGGCTTTTCCATGCTTTTAAACAGAAAAAATTCTCGTTGTTACAAAGATCAAGTAACTATTTTTTCCTATAAAAACTACATTATCCGTTTTCAATTCGACAATATTTTAGATGGACAGCCGCCATGTCCTAATCCAGATGATCTATGTCAGGGACAAATTGTATCAAAATCTGATTGTATTTATGAAGGAACCAATCCCATTTTATGGTACAGCTGTGTAGTAAATGGTAATACTGGAAGATGTTGTGAGTGTGATCGTCAAGGAAATTCGAAATTTTTCTGCTTCACTCCAACCTCTGGAAAATAAATCTGGTAAGTAATATATATTTGTTTTTATCACAATATAAATCAGCAATATATAAACACGTAATTATTATTATTATTATTATTATTATTGTTGTTGTTGTTGTTGTTGTTGTTGGTAAATAACGGAAATTTGTAGTCGTTTAAGAATATTGTAAAGTGTAATGTATCCAAAGTAACTGTATCCAAACCTATTCTGGATATATTTTGCATCCTGTAGTTCCGTGTTCCTTTCATTCTCAAATTTGATTTCACATGTGACGTGTGTAGCAAGCTCTTACACTTCCAGAGCACCCGGCCTCTCATTGTGAAGGCTCAATTACCTGTTTAAATCTTGCTTTTGATTTTTTGGGTTAGTGATATGGTCCCAGTTTTACAATCATTCACTCAGCTGAGTGTACACTCAACTCAAATATTCCCAATTTTCTGTCATCAATATCTAAAAAGTTTCAAGTTTTATGAGACAATATTTTGTTTTGTTCAACAAATCTAAACTTAACAATTTAAATATAATATCAGATATTCAATTTCAATGGTGTAATGACTTAGAAATTGACATTGAAATATTCCCCAATTTGAGTTGAATGTACACTCACTTGAGTGAATGATTGTAAAACTGGGGCATGGACATAAATTGGAATGTTTCTGTTCGATATTTTGAATTTTAACTTTCTAATAATTATGTTCTCATACAATTACCTAGAAATGGTAAAGCATGGGGTACGTACGTCCGTCCGTAAGTGCAATCATAACAAGTCATTTTACATATAATTAGCTGGGTTTTTTCGACCAAAAAATGTCGTTGACCCTATCTCTACGGGTGATTCCAATTAGTTAAAATTGGGTTGAATGATCCTTGGTGTTGTAGAAAAGATAAAACATAGCCGTCCTAAATCCATGTTAAAGCTGCATTAAGTTTTTCAATTTTCTGAATATTTTTTGATTTTCTAAAAATATATTTTCCTAAAAACATATCTTCTAATCACAATCCGTGATATTCATTTTCTTAAATTTCATTTCTTTTAGCGGTAAATAAACGGAATCCTCTGACCGGTTGGTCAGTGTTCTACGATGGTAATTATGAGTTTGGAGCATGCGCACGGATATACGGAAAAGCCTAGAATCGAAAGTGAAACATGGCAGATTGCATTAATTGTCCTTCATTAATATCCAGATGTATTTGAAAGGGTGTTATGTATACCTTACTAAGTCACAAATGACAAATTCAACGAAGTTCTGTGTTTAATTTATCGAATTTCACCGTTTTGAAAGTTGTGTTTAAATGACCCGGGTTTTGATGATGTAACCATGTTCTAATATTAGATCCCAAATGCTGCATCTTGCTGGGTAAATACTGTAATTTCTGTATTTATTCAAGCTTTTTTCGTTGAACCAAATGTAACATTGTTCATTAGGAACATCATTAATTAGATTAATACCGTTTTAATTTTTTCTTTTGAAAACTTAATGCAGCTTTAAGTGCTGTAATTATTTAAAAAAAATTGACGGTTACGATTTATATATGAACCAAATAATCTAACAATTATTCTTTAGAAAGTAGATGTATAACCATTTACTAGTATATTTAAAGAAATATTAAAGATGTATTTTCTTTTACCCAATTTTAAAAAATTATAAAGCATCATCTTTAGAACTATAAAAATAAAATCAATTTTGAATTACGACAGAACCGGTTATTTATTTTTAAATTCCAACATCTTCTCTTAAAAACAATTTGGGCCTTTTAGCACTTAAGACTTGCATGCTAGTCCTAAATGTTATTACAAATAAGATGCTAGATGAGCATAATAGATCCTTTTTGGGTTCTGTTTATTTATTTATTTATTTATTTATTTATTTATTTATTTATTTATTTATTTATTAAAGTGTGCTAATTTATAAAATCAGAAATGTGGTACAATCTTTTAAGTCTACGTTATTTGCTGTTTGTTAACCGACACTTGCAGTAGCTCAGTTGGTAGAGTGCTCGCTCTGTAAGTAGAAGGTCGTGGGTTCGAACGCCGACCGGGTCTGACTCAAGTCTTGAAAGTGGGTAGTGACTGTTCTTTCACCAAGCACTCGGCATTACGAAATGAAAGTCACGGTTTTTTCGGATGGGAATTTAAAATAAACGAGGTTCCGTGTCACGATAGGCGTGGCACGATAAAGAACCCTGCTGTATCATCATCGCAACGTACAGGCAAAATTTCTGCACTTTCGCCTATGGCTGGCGACGTCTCGATATAAGTGAAATATTCTTGACTGGGACATGAAACAGCATTACTCAACTCAACTCTGTTTGGTAACCACGTGGTCTAAAGCGCGCGCCTGCAGATCACAATGCCTTCCATCGCAAAGGTTCGAATCCCACTTTGACAGTTGTAGTGTCAGAGATATTCCTAGTTTGCTTATAGAGAGATTCCTAGTTTGCTTATTAAAGATCGGTGGGGTTTTTTACAGAACGAGGTTTTCTGTTTTCCTCCATCATCTGAAACTGACCGATTCGATTTTAGTAAAATTATTTCGACTCGGGAGTAAAATGGCATTACTCAACTCAACTCACATCTTAACTCACATTAATGCTCACACAGAAATGACGAATGAACATTTTTACCGTACGATAAATGATGAAGTATGATTACTCATTTTCAGATTAATGAAATGCAGCCAAGAGCAAGGATTTCAACAATTAATAGAAATAGTTCTTATAGAAAAGTCTAACTATTTGTTATAAGTCTGAATTTTGCTGATTGTACACTGATGCAAAAAATAAAGCAGTTTACTTAATCTAATTTTTTCTTCTGTCTTGACATATTTTTGACGTAATTTTGTAACATTTAATGTTGGAAGTTAGGGAGCGAATGAGTCTTAAAGATAAATACAGTATCAGATTTACAGCTAACAATGCAATAAGCGGTGCAGTGGTGAATATGAAGTAAGGTTATTAGCATTTTTTTTTTTTTTTTAGGTATGAAGTGACATGCATGACAAAGCAGAATCTGAAAGACATAATAAAAATAATAAAATACCTATACATAGCAGAAAATACATTAATTCAAAACAAATATTGAATCTTTGTGTTTAGAGCAAAAACAAACACACAAATGAATGAAAGTATGTCACACTGACACAGAAGCAATGACCCGAGTAACCCAAGCAAACACAACAGCAAAATAAAACATAAATCAAGTAGTTACGATCAAAGTGGCCATAAGAACAAGGATAAAAAGCTATGATTTCTTTAAATTTAGCTGAATTAAACGTTTTAAATACTAAAGGCCCGGTAAGATAGCAAATCGTTCAACTGACTGCTGTGTTGGTCAGCTATTAATTTATTTAAGTGATGTGTCGGTCAGCTAACGATTTATTCAATTGCTGTATCAGTGATTTTACTTTTTTTCAACCTATAGTCAGTGAGCTATCAAGTTTAACAATTGTTAAGTCGGTGAGAAAACTCTAATTGTCATTAAACTGTTGTGTAAGTGAGCTAATGTTTTGTTCAATTACTCTGCCGAAGAGCTAATTTATTGTTTAACTGTTTTGTTAGTGAGCTAATGTTTTGTTCAAATGCTCTACCAATTTATTTAACTGTTGTGTTAGTGAGCTAATGTTTTGTTCAACTGCTCTACCACTTTGTTTAACTGTTGTGTTAGTGAGCTAATGTTTTGTTCAACTGCTCTTTCAATGAGCTATTATTTGTTTAACTGTTGTGCTAGTGAGCTAATGTTTTGTTCAACTTCTCTGCCGATGAGCTAACAATTTGTTTAACTGTTGTGTTAGTGAGCTAATGTTTTGTTCAACTTCTCTGCCGATGAGCTAACAATTTGTTTAACTGTTGTGTTAGTGAGCTAATGTTTTGTTCAACTTCTCTGCCGATGAGCTAACAATTTGTTTAACTGTTGTGTTAGTGAGCTAATGTTTTGTTCAACTGCTCTGTCAACGAGATAACAATTTGTTTAACTGTTGTATAAGTGAGCTAATGTTTTGTTCAACTGCTCTACCAATTTGTTTAACTGTTGTGTTAGTGAGATAATTTTTGTTTAACTGCTCTGCAGATGAGATAATTATTTATTCAATTGTGGTTTCGAAGAAGTAAATTTTTCTTCGATTACTTTTTCGAAGGGCCAACTATTTGTTCAACCGTTTGTCAGTGAGCTTACAATTTGTTAAACTATCGTGTCGATGAGCTTACCCTCATAATTCGTCCTACATTGCACGATAGAACGAGATAGTCACGCTGTTTTACCAATCGTCACCAGTCTGGACCCAATCTCTTCTCTGTATTGCTGAAGACTGCATATGCCATAAAACACAAAACGACAATCATTTCTTTCTAATAATATTTATTGAACAAGTCACAGCTTTCGTGAACAAGATTTAGATATTTGATACATTAAACTTTTGGATAGCTGGCTTGAGTAGCAATACCACACATGTTATGATTATTCCTAGCCATCATGATGTATCCTTTGATCCCCCACGACTCTCCCCAACTACAACAGAAAATAAACACATTTTACCATGTATCCCTATAGAACATGTTAAGTTAGGTATTTCGTTAATGTCTTGGCATAATTTTTACGCCACCTTTTTGATTACATCTATTCTAGTATTGTTGTTTTCATTACTTATTTTTGGTGTTATGTAATTTTACATAATGTATATATGTTTCTGTATTCATGGCATATTTGTTTATACCATGTATATGTTATGGATTTTATTTACTATACCTAATAAACGACAATTTTCAATCATTATTACTTTAACATTTCATAAAAAACTAGCTTCCTCGCTGCCTTGTTTTTCTTCAAAGCTGTTTTACATAAATGTCTTTATGTTAAAGATTTTAAAAGTTTTATGGCTGTCATCACAATATTGTTAATAAGTATGTAGTCACTATATCCCAACTTATACTGGATATATTTGACTTACCATAGTTCTTTGTTCCTTTCATTCTCAAAATTGACTTGCACGTGACGGGTGTAGCTAGCTAGACAGGAGGTGCTTACCCTTCCGGAGCACCCGGCCTCACTTCCTTGATGGAAGATCACGTGTATAACATATTTTGTCAGTTTGTAAAGTTTTTACTTTGTTTTTGGGATTGTGATATGGACCAGGACTGGTATGTTTGTTAAAGATTCATACACATTGACAATCCTTTAAATAGTCCCTTCCCTTTTATTGCATTTGTCTTTCCATACTGAATATACCGGTTCATTTTCAGTAAACCGAAATTAACAAATTTCCCGAAATTGTAGTTTTGAAAATAAGAAATTAATAAAGTTAAAAAATTTAGAATCATATTTTTTTACTTATTGTAGTATACGGAAAATGCAAAAAAATAAAAGTTACAAAATTTGTGAATGAACGGATGTTGAAAACCGGTGTTTGGTGTTGTAATTAGAAAAGTGTGCATTACGGAGCGAGTCGAAAAGGCGAGCGTTTAACCTGAGCAAGAAAATCAAAATAATTATGGTAAACCGTGGTATATATAACAATATTTGTAAGTGTACCAGGAAATTGGAAAAAATGCGGATATCAAACGCGAACTGGAACCCAGAACTTTCTCAATACTATCGGTACGCTTTACTACTGAGCTTCCCGGCCACCTATCAAACCCGCCACATAAGAATGCCGGGATATACCCCCAATTAAAACTTTTTCTTGCTACCGAACACTATGAGTATAAGCGTTATTAGATTGCTTTTTTGTAGTACACGTACTAGTTCTTCTGTTGTACAGTATAGGAAATAGAAAAAAAAAAAAAAAAAACAGGCTTCTGACAAAAACGTGTACTTCGCGTCCAGGGATGTGGTTAAAAGGCATGTACTTTAAATCGGGAAATTTTTCGCAATTATTATTTTTTTTGTAAGTAATTACACGCAAAAATAAAGCGTATGGGAAAATGACGGGGATGGGGATGGTAATTCATTTGCATTCGCACTAATCACCATCTATAACGCGACAATAAATGTACGCGAATATCTTAAAATCGCGATTCTCGCAAAAATGAAGTAACGCCAATATTTTCATGATTTGCAGTATTTCAAAGATCGCAACCATCTGATAATTTTTACAGCTAGTTGTTCATAAATACAAACATCAGATAATTACTATTTCTACTCTATCAACTTGAAACTTATTTATGTATACACGTTCGAATGCCACAATTACCTATTTTTAACGAGCCAGTACGGTTTACTATCGTACGTTCCGTATCCCACCGCCAGGACACCATGGTCAAGTCGACTTGTACTACAGAGAATGTCCGAGTACACACCGGATTTGTAGAGCTGGAATGAGGACAGACTAGCATCTATAGCTACTGAAATAGGTCCAACTTCCGCCACAGCTTTCTGAAGCGCCTCCTCGCTGTGGAAAAATATAGATACATCTTTGTACCCACTGTCAGTAGCACCAACGTTCTCTTGTTTGAACCTACATTTTCCATTCTAAATATAAAAAATAAATTAAAATATGTTTTTTTCCATATACATAAGCCATTAAAAGAAAAATTGAAAGACATCTGAACAAATGTTGACGGCTATGACTAATTATAATGCAACATCTTGAAATCAAAATTTAAAGCGGGTATTTTAATGAATTTTATAAGAGACCACACAGTGTTTTACAAAATTCAAGATATTCATGTTTAAAAATCTCGTCAACGGGAATTGGAGTAGAAATTTTGTCATGAAAAAATAAGAAAACATCAAATAAAAAATTCATCAAAAAATCATCAAAAAATCAAACATCAACAACAATTACAACAACAATAATAATAATAATAACAACAATCATCATCATCGTCATCATCATCATCAAAAGCACATCAAAAGATCATCAATTAAAATTCTAAATAGCCCTAAACTTCAACTGGTTCCGTTTGTCGGCATTTTTAAGTAAAAAAACAGATTTGAACCTTTAAAAATAAGTGTAGTAAGTAACCTTCTATACAAAATGTTATATAAAAAAATTGATGTAAAAATGTTATATATAAAATGTTAAAGCATTATCATGGGAAACATTCTATCTTATTATTCATCACAGAAAATTCAACTATTATTGGTCCATTTCTAATCACGTGGTATGAAACAATTCACAATGTTTGAAGCAGCGGTCAACATTGCCATGAGAGATTGAAATGTTCACAGCACGGAAACTTACGACTGTCTATCACGGAAACTACCAAGTAATGTTATTAACATTACGTTAGTTTTAGACAAGTAACTTCTACAGTTCTTTATCAGATGTAATTTTTCGCATTTTAAACAGGCTATGTCGGAATAAAAAGTAAAATAAATCGCTTTTTGTTCGGTATAATACAGTAAATAGTGCCCTTGGGTGAGGGAAATATTGAGGATTGTCTCTTCTTTAGAACTTTATATCCCTTGCCTATCGGCTTTGGAGATAATGGTCCCGCGGGGGGACAATCCTCCATATTTGCCTCAACCAAGGACAAATTTATATAATATACTGACCTTAGCTTCGTATGGGTAAGACTCTTCTGTATCGATACCTTTATTGGCCTCGATATATCGGAAAGCCTGTGTCATTAAACCTCCTTCACACCCGTGATTTCCTTCAAAATACAGTAAAAAATAATAATAAATAATAAATTAACCCCCGTGAAAAGAACGCACACACGCACAGAGAGAGAGAGAGAGAGAGAGAGAGAGAGAGAGAGAGAGAGAGAGAGAGAGAGAGAGAGAGAATCTTAGATTGTCTCTGAAATTTTAGAAATGGTACCCCTTACACTTGTTATCGGGTTCAATTTGAGTTGAGTTGAGTAATGGTGTTTAACGTCCCAGTCAAGAATATTTCACTTATATCGAGACGTCGCCAGCTATAGGCGAAAGAGCAGAAATTTTGCCTGTGCGTTGTGCTGATGGCATTATACAGCAGGGTTCTTTATCGTGCCATGCCTGCCATGACACGGGACATCGTTTATTTTAAGTTCATATCCGAAAGAACCGCGACTTTCATTTTGTAATGCCGAGTGCTTGGCGAAAGAACAGTCACTACCCACATTCAAGTCTTGGGTCAGACCCGGCCGGGGTTCGAACCCACGTCCTTCCACTTACGGAGCGAGCACTCTACCAACTGAGCTACCGCAGTGGCGGGATCAATTTTAGTTGAGTTGAGCTGAGTAATGGTGTTTAACGTCCCAGTCAAAAATATTTCACTTATATCGAGTCGCCAGCTATAGGCGAAAGGGCAGAAATTTTGCCTGTGCGTTGCGTTGATGGCATTATACAGCAGGGTTCTATATCGTGCCATGCCTGCCATGACACGGGACCTCGTTTATTTTTAAGTTCCCATCCGAAAAAACCGTGACTTTCATTTCGTAATGCCGAGTGCTTGGCGAAAGAACAGTCACTACCCACTTTCAAGTCTTGGGTCAGACCCGGCCGGGGTTCGAACCCACGACCTTCCACTTACGGAGCGAGCAGGGATCAATTTGAAAGTGATTTAATAATATAATTGTATTAAAATAAACAGTAGTTGTTATGACAATAATTTTGATTGGCTTTACAAATAATAATTATCTGAGGACAAGAGCAGTACCTAGAAAAGACAATAATGATATATTCTCCACCACAAAGCAAATAGAACCAGACGTTCGCTCGAACATAATGTTTAGTTCCCTATTTAAAGGGTACTGATTATTAAGCAAACATAAACGCCATTTACAGAAAATCCAATGGTTAAATAATCATTTTGCTTTTTTAATGATTATTTATTAATTATTTTTATATGTACATACATTTATTTTCTGTATTTGTTAGCCTTGAAATTTAAAACGATACTACGTAAGCCATTCATTTTCGTTGGCTTGTACAATCTATTAATGACGTTACACAGGCATCCATTATAGGTCACGTGATTGATGTCATCATCGTCATTTATAACAAAATCTGTTTTTTACAACACTATTTATTGCAAACACTGATATGTTTTTATGTTATAAGTGTACCTTGTTTCTTCGAGCAATCGACTAAGTTCTGTTCAGATAATGATACTAATTTTCCAGTGGATTTGAAATGTTGACCTTCCAATGACCCAGTTGTAGAAAATGCCCAGCAGGATCCACATTGTTTCTAAAGTATGACGTCAATAGAAAAAGAATGAATACTCATAACATCTTCATTATTATCAAAAATTTAAAAAAATGTTTCTAAAATATGACGAAAATACGAGGAAAAGAATAAATACTAATAGCATCTTCATGATTAACAAGAACCAAAATGTTTGTAAACTATGACCAAAGAAGGAAAGTTGAATGTACTCATTAACAAGAGGCCTATGGATCTTAACGCTCACCTGAGGATATGTCCAAAATCATTTGCAAAGAACTTGATTACAAAAACTTTACAGAATATCTCAAGTTTAAAAATGCCACAATAATTAATCAGAAATATCTAGTCACATTTATTTACAAATAGCCGATATGCATGTATTAACTATAGTACAATGAATAATTTCCAAATCATCAACAATTTCAGTATACTTATGCAGCCATGAATTTTACCTTTGAACATATTACCTTGAACCATATATCAAAATGGTGGTATTCTATACATGCTTGTACCAAAAGGTAATAGTTTTCAATATAATTCACAATTTCAGTCTTCTTATGCAGCTATGATCTTGATCTTTAAAGATATGACATTGGGCCATATATCAAAAGGATTGTCATATCAATTCCTAGAATATTTTAATATACATGCTTATACAATAAATTAATAGTTTTCTAGATAATTTACAATTTCAGTCTTCTTCTGCAGCTATGACTTTGACCTTTAAATGAACGAACTTGAACCATATATCAAAACCATACTATACTTACAATATCCTCATATACATGCACATACAAAAAAAGTTCAGAAAAGCCGAATATCATATCAGATTTTTTCTCCGATCATCGGTTAAGAGGAGAAGAAAACTTTTTAAGATTTTTGCCCCCTAGGCCATGTTTTGGTAGCCATGGCAACGCCATGCACAAATTTGAGTTGCATCGGCCCATTTATACTTCTGACCATGTATCATGAAAAACTGTCCAGCAGTTTTGAAGGAGAACTCGAAAAAGGTGTTAATGACGCATGCACACGCACACACGCACGCACATACACACACCGCGCTATGCCATAAGCTCACATGACCTTTCGGTCAGGTTAGCTAAATAACAATAAATACAAATGACATCTTCATTATTATCAGAACCAAAATTGTTTTAAAATGTAACGAATAAAGAAAGATTAAAAGGTAGTCAAAACAACGATGAACAAATTACAACTTTATGAAACAGTAGAACCATAGTAACAGTTTTCAACCAATAGGAACCTCGTTTTTTTTAGAAGGAAATGAATTATCTTAAAACGAAAAAATGAGGTCTTAGAGTAAGCGGGAACCACACTGTTGCTTATACATGGCGAATAAAAAAAGGAAGAATCTACTCAAAACAAGAATTAAACGACAACATTTTCATGATTATCAGGACTACATTGTTTCTAAATCTTACAGAATTTACAGTAAGAGCATTTAACAGTAACAGCATGCACAATAGGATTCACACCATTTTTAAACATGACAAATAAAAAAGGTGAATTAACAAAAAACAAGGTTTACAAAAAACTTCATAATAAACGAACACTGCAATGTTTCTAAAGCTTCAAGAAAATACAATTAGGTATTGAATCACTTGACGAGGACCAGATGGTTTCTTCAATAAACTGTATGTGATGAAATGTCGTCTGGAACTAGAATATAAACTTATTTCAGAAGTTGTTTTGAACATCGTTTACACATTTCAAGTTAATTTGAACATCGGTTTCCACATTTCAAGGTAATTTGAACATCGGTTTTCACAATTTCAAGTTAATTTGAACATCGGTATACACATTTCAAGGTAATTTGAACCTCGGTTTACACATTTCAAGGTAATTTAAACATCGGTTTACACATTTCAAGGTAATTTGAACATCGGTTTACACATTTCAAGGTAAGTTGAACATAGGTTTACATATTTTAAGTTAATTTGAACATCGGTTAACACATTTCAAGGTAATTTGAACATCGGTTTACACATTCAAGGTAATTTCTAGGTACCTGACTATAGAAATTTCGGTTAAGTGTCCATATTAACTTTCGGTTGTATTTTCAAAATGGAACAAGATTGGTATAATAACATTCCAGGTACAGAGAGACCGCTTCGATGTCGTATAGGTAGAGCGTCTGCCTCTTGAGAGTGTCATATATATAACTTCAGATTTTCGATACTGCTTTTTCTCCTAGCGCTCGGCATTAATAGGTTGGAGTTTCAACTCGTTCACCCGTTAATGAGACTGTAGGAACATCATGACTAGTTGTGCTAGCACCTTAACAAATTGTGCTGTGTGTGCGCTTGTACAAGACAGACCATAATACACACTCGCACATCCCACGCATACACGAATTTGTTATATTAATCCGTAGTAATAATTCACCTTGTTTTTGTCTCGAATAGTTGCCAAATTGCCAAGGCGACGGACATCAACAATATAACCAACAACCAATTACAGGTTAATAACCCCATAAGACAACATTTTCATAATAAGACAGATGACAATTGTGGTAAGGTATAGCGGTGAACCCCTAAATAATACCCAGTTATTTTAATACCTGATTTTTTACTTCAGTAACGTAACCTTTTTCTCTCCAGTCGACTGTATCAGGAAGGTCCGATATATCAACAAAACTCTGGTGAAATTCCGTCTTAACTTCAGTGATGTTTCGCATTCTGTAACCGTTCATAACTTTACTAAACTCCTTAGCTGTCTAAAATAATGTCGGGAACAATAATAAATCAGAAAATTTTGAAAAAAAAGTTTTATCATTAAGAATCATTTCCAAAACAATTTAATCTTCTAGTCAATTATTATGTCATCACAAAAAAAAAAAAAAAAAAAAAAATACGGTGTATCCAATAGAAAGCTTATGGATGACATGTAAATTGAATGCTTATACAATAAGTAATTCTTCCTTTTTCGTTTTATTTTTTTTAATTAAATTTTTAACTTTTCTGTATAAAGAAAACAAAAACAATAATGAAAACATGATTTGATTATTACACCAATAATAACGTTATGTATATCTAGGTTAAGAGTTAACCTGCGCAAAAAAAATCCGTCTCTATGTGATTAATGCTATTTATACAAATATCAAGCACACACTTACAAACACACACACACACACATACACACACCTGCTTTAAGGTTGTGTATCTGAATTCTCCGTACATCACACTTACCATGTCACCGTACTCGTTCATGCCAAATGTAAACGTGTGTTACCCTTTGTCTGCGTCAAGACTGTTTATCTGAATTCTCCGTACACCACACTTACCATGTCATCGCACTAATGTATACGTATGTACATCTCTGTCTGCTTCAAGGCTGTGTATCTGAATTCTCCGTACACCACACTTACCATGTAACTGTACTCGTTCATGCTTAATGTAAACGTGTGTTACCCTTTGTCTGCTTCAAGGTTGTGTATCTGAATCCTCCGTACACCACACTTACCATGTAAAAGTACT
This sequence comes from Tegillarca granosa, assembly GCA_029721355.1. Classification (NCBI taxonomy): domain Eukaryota; kingdom Metazoa; phylum Mollusca; class Bivalvia; order Arcoida; family Arcidae; genus Tegillarca; species Tegillarca granosa. Next base: position 75,238 of record JARBDR010000300.1, on the reverse strand, counting down.
CCTTCATGCCAAATGTTAACGTGTGTTACTCTTGTCTGCGTCAAGGCTGTGTATCTGAATTCTCCGTACATCACACTTACGTATACCATGTCACCGTACTCGTTCATGCCTAATGTAAACGTGTGTTACCCTTTGTCTGCTTCAAGGCTGTGTATCTGAATTCTCCGAATACCACACTTACCATGTCATCGTACTCGTTCATGCCTAATGTAAACGTGTGTTACCCTTTGTCTGCTTCAAGGCTGTGTATCTGAATTCTCCGAATACCACACTTACCATGTCATCGTACTCGTTCATGCCTAATGTAAATGTGTGTATCCCTTATGTCTGCTTCAAGAATGTGTATCTGGATTGTATATCACACTTACCATGTCACCGTATTCGTTCATTCCCAATGTCAAAGTGTGTAACCCTTTGTCTGCTTCAAAGCTGATTATCTGAATTCTCCGTACATCACACTTACTATGTCACCGTACTCATTCATGCTTAATGCTAACGTGTGTACCCCTCTGTCTGCTTCAAGACTGTGTATCTAAATCCTTCGTACATCACACTTACCATGTCACCGTACTCGTTCATGGCTTATGGAAACGTATGTACCCCTTTTTCTGCTTCAAGACTGTGTATCTAAATTCTCCATACATCACACTTACCATGTCACTGAACTTGTTCATGGCTTATGGAAACGTATAAACCCTTTGTCTGCTTCAAGACTGTTTATCTGAATTCTCCTAACATCACACTTACGTATACCATGTCACCGTACTCGTCCATGCCTAATGTAAACGTGTGTTACCCTTTGTCTGCTTCAAGGCTGTGTATCTGAATTCTCCGTACATCACACTTACCATGTCACCGTACTCGTTCATGGCTTATGAAAACGTATGTACCCCTTTGTCTGCTTCAAGACTGTGTATCTGAATTCTCCGTACATCATACTTACCATGTCACCGTGCTCCTTCATGCCTAATGTTAAAGTGTGTACCCCTTTGTCTGCTTCAAGGCTGTGTATCTGAATTCTCCGAATACCACACTTACCATGTCATCCTACTCGTCCATGCATAATGTAAACGTTTCTACCCCTCTTCTGCTACAAGGCTGTGTATCTGAATTCTCCGAATACCATACTTACCATATCACCGCACTTGTTCATGCCTAATGTAAACGTATGTACATTTCTGTCTGCTTCAAGTTTGTATATCTGAAGTCTCCGTACACCACACTTACCATATTACCATACTCGTTCATGCCTAATGTTAACGTATGTACCCCTTTGACTGCTTCAAGGCTGTGTATCTGAATTCTCCGAACACCAAACGTACCATGTCATCGCACTCGTTCATGCCTAATGTGAACGTGTGTTACCCTTTGTCTGCTTCCAGGCTGTGTATCTGAGTTCTCCGTAAACCACATTTACCATGTGACCGTACTCGTTCATACCTTATTTTAACGAGTATTACCCTTTGTCTGCTTCAAGGCTGTGTATCTGAATTCTCCATACACCACACTTACCATGTCACCATACTCGTTCATGCTTAATGTAAACGTGTGTTACCCTTTGGCCGCTTCAGACTGTGTATCTGAATTCTCCGTACAACACATTTTCCGTGTCACGGTACTCGTTCATGCCTAATGTAAACGTGTGTTACCCTTTGTCTTCGTCAAGGCTGTGTATCTGAATTCTCTGTACATCACACTTACCATGTCACCGTACTCGTTCATGCCTAATGTAAACGTATGTACATCTCTGTCTGCTTCAAGGTTGTGTATCTGAATCCTCCGTACGTTTTCTTCCCAGATACGTCTCCTAATATTACGAATACAAACAAACAAAATTGTAAAGTAACAATAAATAGAAATAACTGATCAAATATATACTTATATAATATATATTGTCATTATATAAACAAAGTATATCGTTAATGTTACACATATGTCCGCGGATCCTCTACAAACGAAGTGTTCGGTTCTATGTACAGGTTTGTTAATCGTGAATAAGAGTAGTCTTTGTGAGTCAATTTCCTTGTCTTTGACCATAAACTTTATAATAATTCATGATTCATAATAAGATGTTTGCTTTTAATTAGCAATCGATTGAAAACTAATAACGATCCTAATTTTGAACAGAAACAAAGAAAGAAAAAACCGAAAAGCTGAGACAATCATAACAGAACGGTGGATTAACAAAGATATGTGAATAACAGGCAAAATAATATCGATATCGGACAAGCGATTTTAAGTCCTTTATATAAACAAATTTGATAAAAACATGAATATAATGCCCTTGTTTAAAACTTAAAAAAAAAAAATATTGAACTTGCACGGGTTCTAATGGCAAAATGAAGTTAAGAGAAGGTAACTTTTCTGGTTAGCTTTATTTTTCGAACTAGTTACCGGGTTTTATTTAAAAATAACTCTAGGGAACAAATTTTGTTGGTGTGTAAATTTGTTTTCGGTACACTCGTTGGTGCTTTGATTTACCAAAAAAAAAAAAAAAAAAAAAAAAAAAAAAAAAAAAAAAAAAAAAAAAAGCATAAACGCATCGCTATTAAAAATCGAAGAATTAATTACCTTATCGTTTATAATTCTAATTTCCAAATGGGAAAAGGTCGTAGTGTCGATTCAGGTTTATTTAACAATTGAAATGTTTTAAAAAATTTTTCATTGTCAATATAAATGCAAAACCTTTGCAAGCAAACTGAATAACGCGCGTGAATAATGCGATGATATATGAAAATATAACTAAATACCTTGTGTTTTCCTCGTGCGGTTGGTACGATTTTTTGTATGTAGTTTTATAAGCCTCCCATTCCGTGTCTAGATCCTTGTTGAAATTAGGCATAGCCAGTGTCGTCCCAAACACCGTGATGGTCACAAACAACGTCAGTTTTTCCATTCTAAACTGAAAAATCGTCAATAGAATCAAAATCATTTTTATTTTATAATAAAAATAGTGGATATTATTAATATGAAGAATAAGGTGAAATAATTAATAAGTACACCAGTCATGATTCATTTAATAACACCCAGGCGGTTGGGAAAACCGGAATGCCCCTGAAAAACTTCGACAAATGCACTATCAATTGCCGTAAGTGAACACTTTAGACAAAAAAAATCTTTTACTAACAAGTTGAGTTTTCAGGTTTTTATATATATATATATATAATTCATTTACCTGTACAAGCTTTTGCCAAGAATAGAAAAAAATACATGTAATTAGCTAAAAAAATTTAAAAAGTATCATTTAAAGAAATGTATTGTAGCAGATTAAAATAAACTAGAAAAATGATACAATAACAAAAAGAAATCTTTAAAAATCTACCTTGGATGATGAGTTGAGTTGAGTTGAGTAATGGTGTGTCCAAATTAAGATTATTTCACTTATATCGAGACTTCGCCTTATCAAGCTAATGACGAATGTGCAGAAATTTTGCCTGTGCGTTTCGCTGATGGCATTATACAGCAAGGTTCTTTATCGTGCCATGCCTGCCATGACTCGGGACCTCGTTTATTTTAAGTTCCCATCCAAAAGAACAGTGACTTTCATTTCGTAATGCCGAGTGCTTGGCGAAAGAACAGTCACTACCCACTTTCAAGTCTTGGATCAGACCGGTCGGGGAACCTTGGATGTGGACTGGAGGGAAAAAATACTGAGTAAGAGTATGTCATGTCTTGGAATGCAAAGGATTGATTGAGAACAGCCCAGTCAATATATTTTCTTTTATATCGAAAAAAAATTATTTCTTAAATGTTGGAGGAAACCGGAGCGCTCGGAGAAAACCACGGACATTTGACAAGCGAATTATATTACAATAGAACATAGAAGATAAGAAGTGGCTGTGATCTGTAAGGGTGTTTTATCAGCAAGTTTAGCAGTTCTGTCAATGAAATAATTGTTTTAGGGCTTTTCTGGATATCTCACTCCCTGCAATAAACTGCAGGCGAGACAGAAATACTTCTGAGGAAGTAATAATAGTGCGCATGAGCATACTCTGGATGTGTAGTTTCTAGTAAAATTCACTGTCTAATATAGCGAATGAGTGCTGACTTTTGTAATTTTTACTGAAAAGTTATAGCTTTGATAAAAACAAAAAAGTAAAAATATACAAACCCGTTTCTGATTGTATGGCGGATTTAAAACTGGTAAATTAGGACCGGGAGATATAATTTCACATCATTCTAAATATTAAACTGATTAAAAATCTAGTACATTTGTTTATACAAATAGATAAGACTACATTCCATTTTCCACAGCGGTTAAGGTATTCGTTCTGTTAGTGGATAAATGGATAAAATAAAAAAAATTTACAATTTGATCATTTGTAGCATATCGGAGTGGAGTGGAGTAATTGTGTTTTACGCCCCAGTCAAGAATCTTTCACTTATTTCGAGGCGTCAGTTCTTGGATGGTGGATGGAATCGGAGTTCCCTGAGGAAAACCACCGACCCTCGGCAAACGAACTGACAAACTGTCTCACACTAGGATCTGTCCCGAGTGGGATTCGAACCCAGGCGGTGAAGGGCGCTATGATCCGAGGCCCCGTAGCAATAGGTTAAAATAAAATGTTTGTAAGTTTAGGAAATTATGCATTCTATTTTAAATGAACCAATTTAACTAATTTTTTAAAGCAGAATTATAAGCAAATAACTAATTCTAATGCAAATATTTTGTAAACAGAATTTTGATTGGACCTCGTCTGCAGTAAAATATCTGTTTTACAGTCGGAGTTAAGATGTCGCGTGTTATCTCGGTAACGATTACGTAATTTATCTAACATCAGACCAGTTTTTCTACTTATTTTGACAAAATACAAGTTTTATCGAACACCGGCATGATAATGGCGCTAAAGTACACGTGCACTTTTAGACAGAGTACTTTTCATGACGTCACGGGGAATCCCCAGGTAGCATACTGAATTCACAATTTCTTTTTTATTTCACAATTAATGTTTGTTAATAAATATGTAAATCTTTAAAAAAGAAAATAAAAATAATTTAATAATAATAATAATAATAATAATAATAATAATAATAATAATAATAATAATAATAATAGTAGTAATAATAATAATAAAACCAATACCAGCGCCAGAAAAACGACATGCACTCGCCTTCTTCATTCAAGAATTGCTCCAACAGTCAGGTCATAAAAACATTTCATGTGTAAACAATTATGCAGTCGCATCAAAATCCATGCAACATAAAATGACGAACATATTATGTGGAACCAGCCGTTACGCAAATGTAAACAATCAAACAACACACAGTGACAAACTCTCTGAAAATTCCCAAATATCCTACTGTCTGATTCACGTCTGCCGTAGCACTAGTTTTTCAAGGTTTTAGAAGAGATATTAAAAAAAATTTGTAACATGCCACATACCGTTATGACGTATGCATTTTGTCGTAATTAACTGACACCAAACTAAATGCCATCTTAGCTGGAGTATAAAATGCAGAGCTTTTTAAAATCTCTACGGGGATTTAATATGGGAAAACACACAAACACTCATTCCGGAAATACATCGCTGAAAAATCGTCGCAAGCGTCGCCAGGTAATTTAATTTGCGACAGTAAAATCCACGTGTTACGGTCGGAGTTCTTCAAATACAAAAGAGTTATCTCCTAAATTGAATGCCGTTCTTAAAGATATAGTTTTAAAGTCAATATATTTAGGTTACAATGTAGTGTCTGAATATGATTTATACAAATCAAATACATGTACGAGAACCTGTCAACCGGAAGCATATGGAGTTCCTGTCAACCGGAGGCATATAGAGTTCCACCATTGCCTCTTCATTTAACCTACAAACCTCTTTGAAATACGATGACCTTATCCACAATATTGTGACTCGTTCTGGGAGGAGGGGGGGTTGTAATGAAGTCTAGTAATGATTTAAATATTACAAGTTATCTATACTCTTGGTTGGTAATGATTAATTTATTTTTCTGACATTATTTTTAACATGAGGGATTTGCGTTTTGGAAAAATTGTGTTTTTTTTAAGTTTGTTATAACAATAGTCCCAGAATTTTGAAATTATAAGAATTTTGCGATAAAAACGTAATCATATGACTTTTAATCAATGATAGGGTTTTCTCTATTCAATATCCTCACTTCGTATGCGAGAGGTCAGGGTTCGAACCCGAAACAAAACATGAAAATAGGTAGATACTGTTCTTTCATCAAGTACTCGGCATTCACGGGGTCCTTCGGAGTAGACCTGAAAAACCGAAGCCCTGTGTAACGGCAGGCTTGGCAGGCTACAGAACCCTCACTGCATTTTACCTGCCACGATTAAAAATTTCTGCAGAGGTCACCTATAGCAGGTGATCTCTCGGTTAAAGTCTCGGCCTCAGCTTAGTTTTACACACGATTTCAAATTTCCTCATTTTCACACACACACACACACACACACACACACACACACACACACACACACACACACACACACAGAGAGAGAGAGAGAAAATCCCATCCTGATGTAGCTCATAATACTGACCACATTAAGTTTTTTTTATAACTGTGTTAAGCTGCCATCATTTTGGATGTAATTATAAAATTTGTCCATAGAGTGTTAGTAACAATGTTATAAGTGGTTTATAACTTAATATAGCTGTTTATTACAGCTGATTCTGAACATCTGAAGTGTTTTATTATGTTCATTAACTGACCACGGCATCTGTTTGAGTTCCACACATTTATAATCTTAATGTGCTACTGAACTTTTTATGAAATAATGCAGTTCAAAATTAGCACATGGCAAATTGTAATAATTTTTATGAAATAATGCAATTCAAAAGTAGCTCATGGCAAGCGCTACTTTTAAAATGTATCACCGGTATTTCATAAAAATTCAAAAATAGCACGTGACAAATTGTGATCAATTTTTATTGTCTCGCCTGGCGACGAGTCGCCAAACGGCGAGACTTAGTTTTTACTTCCCGGCGTCGTCGGCGTGGAATAAAAAGTTCAGTTTTTGTGTTAAAATCCACCAGTGTGATAATAAATCTGTTTTATGAACGAAATTTGCGACAGAGTTTGATTAAGCATTTTAATTATTATTGCAGGGGTAAAATTGCTTATGTGTAAAGTATTTCAGGGTCAAAACTTGTATTTTTAGAGAAAAAGTGTGAATTTTGAGAAAATGCTCTAGCACGTTTATTTTTCTGTTTCTTCATGAAATTTTGAATATAGCAAGAATGAACCTTAACATATTTTACATATTTTTGAAAAATATTTCACATTGGGGTAAAAAGTTGATTTTTGGAGAAAACCTGTAAATTCTTTACACTAATGGATGAAATAGCCGATGGTTGCTCTACATAAAATTTCAAACCCAACTGCAGGAGATCTAATAATATGTTATTACAAAAACAACAATTTTAACTGATCTGCAGATATCAGTAAAATTAAAGCCTGAAAAATGTTCCTCGTTTAATATTTCTCATCTTCAACGGTTTAATATTATAAAATCCAAAACATCCAGATTTGTGCGTCTATTGAAATGTATCTTAGAAGCCGAAAAATTTTTGTGCAAAAAAGAGAAAACTTTACTTGATGTTGCCAATAAAATTCAAGAGGGCCAATAAAATCATTTGTAAGTGAATTAGCTTAGGAATCGTGTTGTCAAGTGTTGTCATGGTTGACACGCTGGTATATAAACGCTGGTGATATTAACATCTTTATGCAGTTAGAGAACGTGAAGCGTTGCTACTGGTAACGTGATGTTTATAGTTCTAGTTGCGTGCATCCTGAGTGGGTGTTTATGTATTCCACTACAAAAAGAGTCATTCAGGGGGTAAGAAATCTGAAATTGATCTTGGCGGATTTTTAGTTTATTTTATGATAGAATAATATAACTATTATTGTATGATTGCAAAGTAAATGGTTTAGTATGCACTACTACACAACATGGGCTGCTTTCTTTTTTTTCTAATTTTTTTTCAGATTCTACACCTGTCTAAACTCCAGTTTTGATAATATGGTGAAATTATTTTAAAGAATGTAATATTAATTATAAATTTTATTCAAATTAATTTTTATTCTTCGGGGTAAAATAGGTAAAATCATACTAAACATTCTTGTTTTTTTAATTAATTATTTAGATACTGTATTGTAAAACAATAATGCATTGTAAAATTTTACTCCATATACAATGCTATTTGTCATTTAGAAAAAAACCATCCATTTTTCACATAAATAATCTTTATATTAATAGTTATTTCAAAACTGAGTAACAAATATCACATGTACAGGTATGATACGAGAACACACCACTAAACAAATCTCCTAATTTTTAGATATTTTGAATCCGTTCCTTGCATTTATATTCGTTGCGCAAATGTTTTCCTCCAAATCAAACAAAAGATAACCAGACTAATTAATAAATATTGGTATTTATTTTCAAATCCAGTAAATGTCCATTACCATCAGAAGTTTTGGATATCCATACCATTTGGTTTTGTAAACAGTAAGTTTTAAGACCATATTTTAACTTTTTAACATGCTAAGTAAATCTTCATAAATTTGTAAAGCAGAAGAAAATCAACTCAAATAGCTCATCTATTTAATCCGTAGGTAAATCCAAATGGCCAATTAACTTTAACCAGTGTTAAAAATTTAGAGCTCAAAGAGATTTTAACATACAAACTTCCTTGATAAAACACGAAATTCAAAATGACATAATAGTACTATACTGTACCATAATGCCAATATCATTTGAGATTAAAATACAATGTAATAACTTTCCCCCTTTTAATATTATTTTTAAATTCATTCATTCATTTTATTTTGGAAAATAGATAAAAAATAATTGAATAAATAATAAATAAATAAATAGGTTATATTTTAAAGAAAATGAGAGTGGAGTAATTTTGTTTTATAACACTGTCAAGATTCTTATTTTTATATTCTGTATATATAGGGTCAATTCTGAGATTGCATCGTAAAATATTTTTCTTGTCAATATCATCTTGATGTGCACAAAGTCTAATTTTCATTTTAAGGCGAATTTAATCCTGATGTTTAACATGAAATTATAATGTGATACATGTACCTATTGAGAATATTTAACATCAATATTTTCATATTTTCCAGAAACAGACTATACAATCACCTGTAATTAAAACCTATTGTTTTGCTTAATGCTACAACTGACAGCAATTCCCACTTAGCCAACATTTAAAACCTTACCTATATGTACAAAATTTCAAAATGTTGGCTACGTGGGAATGAACCAAATTTCAATTTACAGGTTGAAACAACTTGATATACATGTATCCTATCATCGGAGTTGTCAAAAGATAATTGTCTAGCTTGACATTGAAAATTTTGAAAATAACATAATATTGAACATACTCTCTCTCTCTCTCTCTCTCTCTCTCTCTCTCTCTCTCTCTCTCTCTCTCTCTCTCTCTCTCTGGGAACGACAAACGGAAACATATATATTATTTTTAACTTGATCGTTTTTTTCTTCCAGACACAAAGTGCTAGCTGTCAAAGCTAAAGATGCGTCACAAGTAGAATCACTCAGACAATTGGAAATAAATGATGTCGAGGTATATTTTACTTAAAAAAATATTTATATATTTTTTTCAATATAATAATAATAATAACACGTGATCAGTTTGTATATTATTTAGTTTTATTTACAACAGAATTTTACTTATCCTTATTTAATAATTTTATAGATATTAATATTTTATTGCAATTTCTTTACAAAAAAAAATTAACAGAACTAGACAGAATTGAATACTAGTACATATCACTTTAAATTCCAGTCATAGTTTAAACTATATATAGGTTACTTACTTTTAACTTACAATTACTTTTAATTATCTGAATATGTTTCGTGTACTCTACTTTTATTTATTCATTTATTTATTTATTTGTTTATTTAATTATTTATTTATTATCCTAATTATTTTCATAATTATTATTTATTATCATTATGGTTACTATGATTAAAAAATTATTTATTTATTTATTTATTATCATTATTATTTTCCTTATTTTTATTTATCATGATTATAGTTATTATCATAATTTTTTTTAATTATTATTATTTATTATCATTATGGTTATCATTATAAATTTATTAATTAATTTATTTATTTATTTATTTATTTATTTATTCATTTATTCATTTATTTATTTATTTATTTATTTATTTATTTATTCATCATTAGTATGAATGCTTGTTTATGGAACAAGTTACTTTGTAAGTTACCTAAAAATTAGTGATTATAAATACATAACCCGTGTCTGTCCGTTTATTTGTGGTATAAAACAGAACTTGTCAGATATACCTTCATTTACTTGAGTAGGGTGGCAGGCAGTGTTATTTATGTTTTTATACCGTCATCAATTAATGAAAGAAATGTTTGTAAATGATTGATATCTATCTTGTACGACAACACTTTTATCCGCAGTTGCTAAACATTATACATAAAAGTAAGCTTTTAACACGAAGAAGTGACGGTAATCTGTCAAATTAAAATTATAAATTTTAATTTCAAATGTCCCGGCGACAGCGCTGTTTTCCATCGACTCCGACAATAAAATTTCTCGGTTCTGATATAACAAGTATTGCTTGAGGTCTTTTTTGTACTTGTTTTGCACCAAATTACAGTTTTGCTAACTATATATAACGTTTGCAGCTTGATTTCTGGAGTGAACCGTCGCTCGGTGGTCGTACAGATTTTAAGGTTAAGCCGAATGATGTTGAGAGAATAGAAGACACACTAAAGAGAGCTGGTCTACAATGGGAAATAGTGAACCAAGACGTACAACAGTAAGTAGTCTATATATCTATACTCAGGAGAGCTGGTCTACAATGGGAAATAGTGAACCAAGACGTACAACAGTAAATATTCTATAGCTCTACACTCAGGTGAGCTGGTCTACAGTGAGAAATAGTGAACCAAGACGTACAACAGTAAGTATTCTATAGATCTACACTCACGTGACCTGGTCTACAATGAGAAAAAGTGAACCAAGACGTACAACAGTAAGTAGTCTATGGATCTATACTCAAGAGAGCTGGTCTACAATGAGAAATAGTGAACCAAGACATGCAACAGTAAGTAGTCTATAGATCTACACTCAAGTGAGCTGGTCTACAATGAGAAAAAGTAAACCATGACGTACAACAGTAAGTATTCTATAGATCCAAACTCAGGAGAGCTGGTCTACAATGGGAAATAGTGAACCAAGACGTACAACAGTAAGTATTCTATAGATCCACACTCAGGTGAGCTGGTCTACAATGAGAAAAAGTAAACCAAGACGTACAACAGTAATAAGTCTATAGATCCACACTCAGGAGAGCTGGTCTACAATGGAAAATAGTGAACCAAGACGTACAACAGTAAGTATTCTATAGATCCACACTCAGGAGAGCTGGTCTACAGTGAGAAATAGTGAACCAAGACGTACAACAGTAAGTATTCTATAGATCCACACTCAGGAGAGCTGGTCTACATGGGAAATAGTGAACCAAGACGTACAACAGTAAGTATTCTATAGATCCACACTCAGGTGAGCTGGTCTACAATGAGAAAAAGTAAACCAAGACGTACAACAGTAATAAGTCTATGGATCTATACTCAGGAGAGCTGGTCTACAATGGGAAATAGTGAACCAAGACGTACAACGGTAAGTATTCTATAGATCCACACTCAGTAGAGATGGTCTACATGGGAAATAGTGAACCAAGACGTACAACAGTAAGTATTCTATAGATCCACACTCAGGTGAGCTGGTCTACAATGAGAAAAAGTAAACCAAGACGTACAACAGTAATAAGTCTATGGATCTATACTCAGGAGAGCTGGTCTACAATGGGAAATAGTGAACCAAGACGTACAACAGTAAGTATTCTATAGATCCACACTCAGGAGAGCTGGTCTACAATGGGAAATAGTGAACCAAGACGTACAACAGTAAGTAGTCTATATGATCCACACTCAGGAGAGCTGGTCTACAATGGGAAATAGTGAACCAAGACGTACAACAGTAAGTAGTCTATGGATCTATACTCAGGAGAGCTGGTCTACAAACCAAGACGTACAACAGTAAGTAGTCTATGGATCTATACTCAGGAGAGCTGGTCTACAATGGGAAATAGTGAACCAAGACGTACAACAGTAAGTATTCACTAGATCCACACTCAGGAGAGCTGGTCTACAATGGGAAATAGTGAACCAAGACGTACAACAGTAAGTATTCTATAGATCCACACTCAAGAGAGCTGGTCTACAATGGGAAATAGTAAACCAAGACGAAGTATTCCATAGACCCACACTCAGGAGAGCTGGTCTACAACGGGAAATAGTGAACCAAGACGTACAACAGTAAGTATTCTATAGATCCACACCAAGGAGAGCTGGTCTACAATGAGAAATAGTGAACCAAGACATACAACAGTAAGTATTCTATAGATCCACACTCAGGAGAGCTGATCTACAATGGGAAATAGTGAACCAAGACGAAGTATTCCATAGACCCACACTCAGGAGAGCTGGTCTACAACGGGAAATAGTGAACCAAGACATACAATAGTAAGTATCCTATAATTCCACACTCAGGAGAGCTGGTCTACAACGGTAAATAGTGAACCAAGAGTGCAACAGTAAGTATTCTATAGATCCACACTCAGGAGAGCTGGTTTACAACGGGATTTAGTGAACCAAGACGTTCAAATGGATAATTATCTTTTATTTGTGTTTCTATACACATAACATCTAAAGACAATCGTATGTTATTTACTTACTTATTTATTTATTTATGTAAACTTGTGTATACCGTCTACATTTTAGTATTTAAGTGTGTGTGTGTGTGTGTGTGTGTGTGTGTGTGTGTGTGTGTGTGTGTGATAAAATTCATTAAATCGTTGCTGTATACAATTACTGACCAGTAATGATTCTGACACCTGTCTGCAGTTCCTTTAATTATATTAACGTTTCAGTTTTTGATTTCTGACAGATTTCAAAACTCTCTAAGAGTTTTTCTTTCATTTTATATTTCAGGTCTATAGATGAAGAAGCTAGAACTATGGAAGCAGCTCGTCAGTCCAGAGCATCAGTTTCTTATCAAGATACGTACCTGACATTTGACGAGGTTTGTATGATAATACACCACAATTACAGAAGCAGCGAGATGATCAAAATCGTCGATTGCTTACTATGACACGTGCCAGACATTTGACGAGGTTTGTATGATATTACACCACAATTACAGAAGCAGCGAGATGATCAAAATCGTCGATTGCTTACTATGACACGTGCCAGACATTTGACGAGGTTTGTATGATAATACACCACAATTACAGAAGCAGCGAGATGATCAAAATCGTCGATTGCTTACTATGACACGTGCCAGACATTTGACGAGGTTTGTATGATATTACACCACAATTACAGAAGCAGCGAGATGATCAAAATCGTCGATTGCTTACTATGACACGTGCCAGACATTTGACGAGGTTTGTATGATAATACACCACAATTACAGAAGCAGCGAGATGATCAAAATCGTCGATTGCTTACTATGACACGTGCCAGACATTTGACGAGGTTTGTATGATATTACACCACAATTACAGAAGCAGCGAGATGATCAAAATCGTCGATTGCTTACTATGACACGTGCCAGACATTTGACGAGGTTTGTATGATAATACACCACAATTACAGAAGCAGCGAGATGATCAAAATCGTCGATTGCTTACTATGACACGTGCCAGACATTTGACGAGGTTTGTATGATATTACACCACAATTACAGAAGCAGCGAGATGATCAAAATTGTCGATTGCTTACTATGACACGTGCCAGACATTTGACGAGGTTTGTATGATAATACACCACAATTACAGAAGCAGCGAGATGATCAAAATCGTCGATTGCTTACTATGACACGTGCCAGACATTTGACGAGGTTTGTATGATATTACACCACAATTACAGAAGCAGCGAGATGATCAAAATCGTCGATTGCTTACTATGACACGTGCCAGACATTTGACGAGGTTTGTATGATAATACACCACAATTACAGAAGCAGCGAGATGATCAAAATCGTCGATTGCTTACTATGACACGTGCCAGACATTTGACGAGGTTTGTATGATATTACACCACAATTACAGAAGCAGCGAGATGATCAAAATCGTCGATTGCTTACTATGACACGTGCCAGACATTTGACGAGGTTTGTATGATAATACACCACAATTACAGAAGCAGCGAGATGATCAAAATCGTCGATTGCTTACTATGACACGTGCCAGACATTTGACGAGGTTTGTATGATATTACACCACAATTACAGAAGCAGCGAGATGATCAAAATCGTCGATTGCTTACTATGACACGTGCCAGACATTTGACGAGGTTTGTATGATAATACACCACAATTACAGAAGCAGCGAGATGATCAAAATCGTCGATTGCTTACTATGACACGTGCCAGACATTTGACGAGGTTTGTATGATATTACACCACAATTACAGAAGCAGCGAGATGATCAAAATCGTCGATTGCTTACTATGACACGTGCCAGACATTTGACGAGGTTTGTATGATAATACACCACAATTACAGAAGCAGCGAGATGATCAAAATCGTCGATTGCTTACTATGACACGTGCCAGACATTTGACGAGGTTTGTATGATATTACACCACAATTACAGAAGCAGCGAGATGATCAAAATCGTCGATTGCTTACTATGACACGTGCCAGACATTTGACGAGGTTTGTATGATAATACACCACAATTACAGAAGCAGCGAGATGATCAAAATCGTCGATTGCTTACTATGACACGTGCCAGACATTTGACGAGGTTTGTATGATATTACACCACAATTACAGAAGCAGCGAGATGATCAAAATCGTCGATTGCTTACTATGACACGTGCCAGACATTTGACGAGGTTTGTATGATATTACACCACAATTACAGAAGCAGCGAGATGATCAAAATCGTCGATTGCTTACTATGACACGTGCCAGACATTTGACGAGGTTTGTATGATATTACACCACAATTACAGAAGCAGCGAGATGATCCAAATCGTCGATTGCTTACTATGACACGTGCCAGACATTTGACGAGGTCTGTATAATATAATACCACCATTACAGAAGCTGTGAGATTATCGAAATCGACGGTCGCTTACTATGACACGTGCCAGACATTTGACGAGGTTTGTATAATATAATACCACCATTACAGAAGCAGCGAGATTATCAAAATCGTCGATTGCTTACTATGGCACATACCTGCCATTTTACGAGGTTTTTATAATTGATGCCACCGTTACAGAAGCTGTGAGATTATCGAAATCGACTGTCGCTTACTATGACACATACCTGCCATTTGACGAGGTTTTTATAATATGATACCACCGTTACAGAAGCTGTGAGATTATCGAAATCGACTGTCGCTTACTATGACACATACCTGCCATTTGACGAGGTTTTTATAATATGATACCACCATTACAGAAGCTGCGAGATTATCAAAATCGTCGATTGCTTACTATGGCACATATCTGCCATTTGACGAGGTTTTTATAATATGATGCCACCGTCATAGAAGCTGTGAGATTATCGAAATCGACTGTCGGTTACAATGACACGTACCTGACGTTTGACGAAGTTTTTATAATATGATGCCACCGTTACAGAAGCTGTGAGATTATCGAAATCGACTGTCGCCTACTATGACACATACCTGCCATTTGACGAGGTTTTTATAATATGATACCACCATTACAGAAGCTGTGAGATTATCGAAATCGACTGTCGGTTACAATGACACGTACCTGCCATTTGAAGAGGTTTGTATAATATGACACCATTACAGAAACAGGGAGATTTTTTAAATTGTCGATCCTTTACAATTTTGAGAATTTATGAAACACATTGAAACTATTAAGTTTTTGAAAGGCTTTCTGTGATTTCCCTTCAAGAACATTTTTATCTGGTAATTTAACATGGGCATGACTTAAATTTTACGTGTGAGTGAGTGAGCGAGTCAGTGAGTGACACAATGAGTGAGTGAGTGAGCGGGTGAGTTAGAGAGGGAGTTAGTGAGTGAGTTACTGTTTAATGTTTCGTCAGCATTATTGCATTGAGTCAGTGATTGAGTGAGTTAGAGAGTGAGTGAATGAGCGAGTGAGTGAGTAAGAAAGTGAGTGAGTGAATGAGCGAGTGAGTCAGTGAGTTACTGTTTTGTCAGCATTATTGCATCTATTCGCGACAAGAGAATTTTAAAGATTAAAAAGTATTAGTAAAGCATTACATTGTTGTATGAATTAAAAAAAAATAGGACACCTTCATATGACTCCATTATACATGTATATATAAAATGACATTATACTTCAGGAAAATAAACATCGGATTTGAAATTAAAAATTTCAAATGTTAATGTAAGTATTGTAAAAATAAATTCTTTTGAATTTTAAACTAGGATGAAATTAAGCTTCTTCCAAAGGCAATTATCTTGGATTGATAATTTCAACAAAATTTTAGTTTTTGTTTTTCAAAATTAAAAGATTTGGATTTTATCATTTCTGTCATAGGATATGTGTATACTGATGTCTAACGATTTTGCTATCACTCCTCACTAGTGTTCTGCACAATCACGGATATTATGGTACAACTATTAAGCCGTGTAGCTGAGTGTAGCCGATGGTTTAGCTGTCTAAGCTGTCGCTGTTTTGTTCCAAGGTACTTATCCCAGTATAGGGAATCTGTTTCCCAGTTACACAGTAATTGTGATATGTACAGCTACATTGTTTTTCTTATTAATTTTGTTTGTCAGCTAACGTGGTATCGTATTACTGGAAAAAAATTATGTGCGGTCGTTTTAGACTTCACTTAAAGTGTTTCAAAGACGACCTTTTTGTTTTCAATTTGTTTCATTTTAGATCGTCATTACACTAAACAATTTAGCCAATCAATACCCGGATAAAGTCACATTATCGACGTATGGTAAATCATACGAAGGGAGGGATCTCCTGCAAGTAAAGGTACGTACAGTACTCCGGAAATCCCCTAATCGATTTAGAAATTAGCCATTGAGCCACTGCATCCGCCGTATTATTTGATTGTTTGATTGTGTAATATACATATAATATGGAAATATATAACACAAATACCTGTTAAATTTTAATGTGCCATATGTGCACATTTCGGAAAATCATTCCTTATCAGTTACAATTGGGGCCAAAATGTTTGATAGATAAAAAAAAAAATAAGCCAAACAGTTGAAAATTAAGGAATCTAAAGTTCCAAAATTATATGAATCCAAAACCAGCTAAGGAATGCTTTACATGAGGGAACAAACCTTAGATTTTAATAAATTTCAAAAATTAAGACGGTCTAATATTTTGCTAAATGGTATATTTCCTGATCGCACAAAGTACTGTCTACTGAGTTATGGATTCTCTCGGTGGTTCACTCACCCAGCAGCGGTATATGTAGCTGATGAGGGGAAGTAAATGCATAACACAATTGTCTCTTAAATTTTGATTTACCATATGTGCATATTTCGGAAAATCATTAAAAAATACCCGTATATTTTCCTCTACTCAAACTATTGATTTGTAAAGAGTGCTTAGGACGTGTCATTTGGCTGTCCTTTCAACCATGAAATAATCCACCAATTTGACTTCAAGCCTTTTAAAAATGATCATAATGTATAGGTTTTCAATGACAGTTGATTGTTGTTAACGTCCATTTCAAATTAATCAGATTGGTTTTGACACAGACTGTGTTAAAATGATAGAGTATGCCGAAGGGGGTAGGGGAGTGGTAAAATAAAGAAAAGAAAATAATATGTTTTTATGATTCCCCACCCACAGGTGGGGAATCATATTGTTTTCGTTCTGTTTCTTCTTCTTATTATTATTATTATTATTATTATTATTATTATTATCATTATTATTATTTTTATAATTTTTTTTCTTCCTTAAAATTGTCCGGTGCAAAACTCGGAAACGGTATGATGGGTTTCGATGAAATTTGGTATCAACAATCTGCCATCTTGGTAGATATGGATAAATGATCAAATTTTTTTCTATCTCGACGGCTCAGCGGTCGGATCGTGTAAATTGCGTAGTTTAATTCCAAACATCTTTCTGTCCAATACGTACAAAGATAGATAACTCTTACAGAATCTTCTTCTTTCTTATTCAGTTTCTCAGATATATGAGCGCCCGATAAAAGTGGGTAATCTGAATTAATGTTTACAGTTAAGCACTAAACAAAAATGATTGAATGTTAATGAACTACATGTTAATTAAGTGACTAACCTCTTTCTCACGTACATAATTTGTTCTTAATAAATTCTCAGTTACTATGTATTAAATTGTTAAAAATATATCAAATTTTTATCAGCACTGCCAAACAAGTTGAACGCATCATTCAATCTCGTTCAAACTTTTAGGATAGGTTCCTGCACCATTAAAGTTTTACATCCATGGGTATTTATTGGGTGAGGGACAGGAAGATGGGGTCTTAAAAACAAAAGTCACCAATCTTTCTTTAAACACTATAAAACCATATATAGGGCTTTGTCATAACTCATAAACTAATGAGATCCCCATCCCTAAAGTATATATTTTCTGGTTCCTAATGATAAAATGAAAAGAATGACACTAATCAAAGACACCTAAGGTCCTTTCCCACTGAAGGGTAGGGCTGGGTGGTGCTAAGTTAATTTTAAACTATTGAAATCCCCACCCCTAATTTATGTATTTTCTGGTTCCTTATGAAAATTTGAATGGAGTGATATTAATAAAGGGCACCTTAGGTCATTTCCCACGTGGGTGGTGCTATGTACATGTATAGCTTTTAAATAGTTAAAATCCTTTCCACTCATCTGTATATTTTCTTGTTCATTATGGACTTTTGAAAAGAGTGATAAAAACCTCCAGGAAATCATTTTCAAGAGAGGGTAGGGGTGGGAAGCCAGAATTCTTAACACCCACCCTCAGTCAAGAAACACTAACTTATGGCATACTTGATTTCATTTCTTAAGGCAAGTTTACAGGATTAAATTCCTATTCAAAGAATTGTAAACAAATTCAATAGTATTATTACATGTTTTGATATGGATAATTGCTTTAATCTCTTTGTCAATTATCCATTAATATGTAGGTTATGGCTACTTCACAGTCATGACACACGTCAATCAAATTTGTTGGTTAAACACCTCACAGTTCGTGAAAAAGACTTGCTATAAATCAAAGTTGAATACCTGTCCAATCAAAAGACACAAGCTAATAGAATTGCCAAATGAAAATATATATTAAAATGAATACTACTTGAATTATAATTGTACAATTCGATGTTAACTTTAAATTTACTTGTCTTCCGCCCTTTCTCTTAGTCAGCTTTCGATTACTAGTAATGGATACTATCAATCCATCTCGAGATCAGTCCATCAGCAGGTGTATACAGTAAAACTTCGATCACTCGAACGTCGTTGCCTCGAATACCCCGGATAACTCGAAGTCATCTGTTGGTCCCGACCAATTTCCTATTATATCCTTTGTAAATAAACCTCGATGGCTCGAACTTCGTTAACTCGAATACCCCCGCTCGCTCGAACAATAAATATTTTTCAAAAGTATAAAGTTAGTGAAAATTCAACTTCTTTCGCTCGAATACAATTTTTGTCAGAAGGACATGTGGTCCTGGTCATCGTAAACAAAACACAAGCTGAAGCCATATTACAGATTTCATCAAACGTAATAGAGTGGAACGAAACGATTAATCTAGACAGATATTAATTAATTAACTAATTAATTATTAACCTAATTATGAAGTGTCGATACGCTTAGTTCTTTAATCTCTTAATCCGATTACAACACGTGGAAGTGTTTGATCGCTTTTTTAAAAACAGCTCAGTCGCTCGTGCCGTATGATTGCACATCAGGAATCTGTAATTTACATGCCCTTGGAATATGTATAGCAATGTCTATTATCGTTATTTCCTGTGATTAAAACGACGGTAATAACTGTGTTTTGTTTTGTTTTTCTTTTTGGTACATGTGCAATAAAAAATAAAGTAAGTTTATTTTGTATCATCACCTGTTGAAATTAAAATAAAGTGCCATATTCTAACCCCGTATCCAAATAACATCACACGGCAGTTGCAGGTCAATATGTAATTTGAAATGAATTTTGTATTTTTAATTGGGACATTTTATTCTTTTTGAATTTTTTAAAAAATATTTCGTGATAAATAATGGAATTTTAATTCGGACTTTTCATTATTTGACCTTTTAGTTTATTTACAAAACAAATTTAAAGATTCTTTGAAGCTCGGTAAACGTGAGAACGTGAATCTCCAATCAATATGTCGATGTTCGATCGTTCGAACCCCCCGATGGCTCGAATATTTAGTCGAAGTCCCTTGGACTTCGAGCCATCGAAGTTCTACTGTATTTTAGACAATATATAGATTATGGATGGTGGGGAATCATACGTTACTGGTATCCCAGTTACAATCTCTAGTTTCTTATTGACGTTTTTTTTTTTTTTTTTTTTTTTTTTTTTTTTTTTTTTTTTTTTTTTTTTTTTCTGAACAACAATAATAATTGAAAGATTTTTATGGAAATGTAACAGATTATAACGTGTAACATTATTCCAACAATTTTTATTTAACAGATTGGAAAATTATCTTATTATTATTTTATTTTTTCATCGAGTTTAGGTTTCCAAAAATGATGGCACATCGCGGCCAGCAATCTGGGTAGAGTCTTTAACGCATGCGCGTGAATGGGTTACAGGATCAGTGGCATTGTACGTTATTGAAGAGGTATGTAAAACAGAATTATCTCCCTTTTTAACAAAAACGGTTGAGGATTTGGAAGACTCTTTTAAGCTTGTCTCGAACGTGCAAGTCAAAAGTCAGTAGCTGTGGTCCAATGAGTCTGCAACAAATCGTTTATAGTTTATCATTTTGTAGCACTTTTCTTTAACCACACCCCTGGACAAAAAAGTTGGACAAGCTTTCATTTATTAGACCTGACAACATTTTTTTTTGAAACAAAAATCCGAGATTTGAATTAAACGATTTATGGTTAAGACACTGGGGTCAATATAATTTTTAACTTCTAAATGTTCACATTTTTTTTTTTTTGAGATAAAACTTGCTTTATTGAAGCCAAGTTTGTCCTCCGTTACCATAATGTGTCAGTTTATTTTGTAGCTTGACATTCGGAAAAATATAAATTATGTATATATGTTGGACCCGTTTCTTTGTAGCTTGCCAGTCAGAGAGATTTAATATTATATATATGTGGGAACCGTTTCTTTAGTAGTTTGCCAGTCAGAGAGGTATAAATTCTGTATATATGTTGGACCCGTTTCTTTTGTAGCTTGCCAGTCACAGAGGTATAAATTCTGTATATATGTTGGACCCGTTTCTTTTGTAGCTTGCCAGTCGGAGAGGTATAAATACTGTATATATGTTTGTCTCGTTTCTTTTGTAGCTTGTCAGTCAGAAAGATATAAATTCTGTATATATGTTGGACCCGTGTCTTTTGTAGCTTGCCAGTCAGAGAGGTATAAATGCTGTATATATGTTTGATCCGTTTCATTTGTAGCTTGCCAGTCGGAAAGGTATAAATTCTGTATATATGTTTGACCCGTTTCTTTTGTAGCTTGCCAGTCAGAGAGGTATAAATACTGTATATATGTTTGACCCGTTTCTTTTGTAGCTTGCCAGTCGGAGAGGTATAAATACTGTATATATGTTTGGTCCGTTTCTTTTGTAGCTTGCCAGTCAGAGTGATATAAATTCTGTATATATGTTTGACCCGTTTCTTTTGTAGCTTGCCAGTCAGAGAGATATAAATGCTGTATATATGTTTGACCCGTTTCTTTTGTAGCTTGCCAGTCAGAGAGGTATAAATGCTGTATATATGTTTAACCCGTTTCTTTTGTAGCTTGCCAGTCAGAGAGATATAAATGCTGTATATATGTTTAACCCGTTTCTTTTGTAGCTTGCCAGTCAGAGAGGTATAAATTCTGTATATATGTTCAACCCGTTTCTTTTGTAGCTTGCCAGTCAGAGAGATATAAATGCTGTATATATGTTTAACCCGTTTCTTTTGTAGCTTGCCAGTCAGAGAGGTATAAATTCTGTATATATGTTTAACCCGTTTCTTTTGTAGCTTGCCAGTCAGAGAGATATAAATGCTGTATATATGTTTAACCCGTTTCTTTTGTAGCTTGCCAGTCAGAGAGGTATTAATTCTGTATATATGTTTGACCCGTTTCTTTTGTAGATTGCCAGTCAGAGAGATATAAATGCTGTATATATGTTTAACCCGTTTCTTTTGTAGCTTGCCAATGAGAGAGATAAAATATTGTATATATGTTTGACCAGTTTCTTTTGTAGCTTGCCAGTCAGAGAGATAAAAATTCTGTATATATGCTTGACCAGTTTCTTTTGTAGCTTGCCAGTCAGAGAGATATAAATTCTGTATGTATGTTTAACCCGTTTCTTTTGTAGCTTGCCAATCAGAGAGATAAAAATTCTGTATATATGTTTGACCCGTTTTTTTTTTGTAGCTAGATTGTCACAGAGGTATAAATTCTGTATATATGTTGGATCCGTTTCTTTTGTAGCTTGCTAGTCACAGAGGTATAATTGCTGTATATATGTTGACCCGTTTCTTTTGTAGCTTGCCAGTCAACGAAATATAAATGCTGTATATATGTTGGACATGTATGATTGGTATTTCTCACCAGTTCATAACCCAGATGGATATGTTTACACACATACAGTATGTATATATAAAACACAAACATTCCAGCCAATGTCCATAAAATATAAATCATAAAGAATGAAAATTATAAAAAATATATGACGGACAAGAACTATGGCTTATAATAAAACTAGACGCCGCTAGCCTAATTATTATTCTTGTGTTCTCATGACATATTATTCCAAAGTTCCGTTTAAATATTTACACAAAGAGAGAAATCTTTCAAAAAAGCTTTAATATTAATTATGTGAACTGGTAAGTAGAACTATTTCTTGTGAAACGAATACTTCCGGCCCAAAAAACTCCTTTTGACTTCTAACCTTGACCTTTTACTATAAAATCTAAATATAAGGCATGATACATTGTATCTTGTCCCTTTTACATTTGTATTAAGTTTAATTAAAATCTATCCATAGATGTATTAGTTATGGAGCGGATAGTAAATCTTTCACAGATGTTATATTCAAACCATGATACACCAAGTTCATAAAAGGCAAAAATTACAAAACCGATATTGACGTGAATAATTTTGTAAGCTATTGTAATTGATATTTTTGTTGTCGTTATTTACAGTTTATTCATATTTACGTTTTATGATATAATATAGAATAATCGTCTTTGGAGGAAAAATAGACGACCAATGTCTAGATTTTGCACTGGTGTGGATTTAAACCGAAACTGGGACTCATACTTCGGAGGTAAATTGTTCACTTTTTGTTAGATAAAAACCTATCAATAATGAACTCAATATCTCTTTATTTGTACCTAGATCCGTAGGTACGTACGCCCGTCCGTTCGTCCGTCGGTTTACCCTTTCTTCTTTTTCAGATTATTTTCAAAACCTTTGTGTTACAGTTTTACAAAACACTCTTCTGAAACATCAACAGTGACCATATTTACAAATATTATTCTTTTCACTTTTTTAAATATGAATTCAGGGGCAACTCTTTGAAGTTTTTATTTGAAAATTTACAAAATTTGTTGGAAGGTATAATGGATGGTTAGAAATTAAAACCGCTGTGTGATTTTTTTCTCGATTATGTTGTTTAAAATACTTTTTATTTTTATTTCCCCCTCTTTAAATAACAATAAAAAAGAAAATCTGTAAAAAGGCTACGAATTTGACATGTATTTAAAAACATATTTACAGAAAGAAAAAAATAATAAAGGATTTGATGAAAACAGGAATATTGTAACTAGTATCCAGATGCAGATTTGTTTTAATTTTTTTATTACACTTATCTTGGACCAACAGCTTTCTCGGAAATTGAACGTTAAGTGATTCATGGTTTTATTTTATTTATCTATTTATCTATCTATTTATTTATTTAGCTATAAATTAAACATTTTCAATTCTATAAATTTCTTTTTTAGTTGCTGGAGGTAGCACAAATCCTTGCCATGACACTTATCCAGGGCCAATTGTATTTTTGTAGACAAAATTATTTAAAGCTGCATTAAGTTTACCAATTTTCTGAATTTTTTTTGATTTTCTAAAAATATAATTTTTTAAAAGTAGATATCTTCTAACCACGATCCGTGACATTCATTTTCTAAAATTTCATTTCTTTTAGCTGTAAATAAACGGAATCCTCTGGCCGGTTGGTCAGTGTTCTACGATGGTAATTATGAGCTTGGAGCATGCGCACGGATTTACGGAAAAGCCTCGAATCGAAAGTGAAACATGACAGATTGCATAATTTGTCCTTCATTAATGTCCAGATGTATTTTAAATGGTGTTATTTATCCCTTACTAAGTCACAAATGACAAATTCAACGAAGTTCTGTGTTTAATTTATCGCATTTCAACATTTTGAAAGTTATGTTAAATTGACCCGGGTTTTGATGACGTAACCATGTTCTAATATTAGATCCCAAATGCTGCATCTCGCGGGGTAAATACTGTAATTTCTGTATTAATTCGAGCTTTTATCGTTGAACCAAATGTAACATTGTTCATTAGGAACATCATTTATTAGATAAGCACCGTTTTAATTTTTTCTTTGGAAAACTTAATGCAGCTTTAAATATTTTTGTACATTAAGTGCTTGATGGTTTTAATTTATTCATTTATTTAATTTAAATCAAATATTTTTATTTTATTTATTTTAGTGGCTGGAGTTAGTACAAATCCTTGCCATGACACTTATCCAGGACCAAATGCATTTTCAGAGAGTGAAACATTAGCTTTCTCCCAAGCTGTTACAAACACACCACATGTCGTTGCATTTTTTTCAATTCATGCTTACTCTCAGCTGCTTTTACTTCCTTATGCTCATGGTCAAGAAGATGCTCCAAATATACAATACTTGGTGAGTAACTTGTTTTTTTAAAGAAATTGGTAAGTAACTCATTTTTAAAAGTATTGGGTTAAAAGAAATTGGTATTATTTCTTACACAAAAAATGGTCACACATTAAGACGGTCAAAACTTTTATTGAACTTTTAATCACACTTCATTCATTATGTAAATACGTTCATCCATTGTTAATATATAAAACAAATACCTGCTAAATTTTCATGTGCTGTATGTGTAATCATTCCTCATCAGTGACACTAGGGGGCGAAAAGTCTGATAGATAAAAAAAAAACATCAGCCAAACGGTTAAAAAAAGAATTAATCTAAAGTTCGAAAATTGTATGAATTCAAATCTAGATTAGGAATGCTTTGCGTAAAGGAAAGTACCTAAGGTTTAAATAAATTACAAAAAATTAAGACGATTGAAAATTTTGCTGTATGGTATACTTTTACCAATTTTAAGACAATTTTTGAATTGCAGTTGTGTTGAATGTAGTGGAGTAGAGTAATATTGTTTCAAACGTGGAGATTTTTTCACGACGTGTCGATCTTTTTTTTAAAGAAAGTTTAAGTTTTTAAGTTTCATTAAGAAAATTAGTTTTGAATTTATTTACAGAAAACCATGTCTGAGACGGCTATGCAAGACCTGAAAAACGTACACAATAAGATGTACCTAGTAGGAATTCCAAAAGACATTTTATGTAAGAACACAAATAATGCCTTTAGATCTCAACATGTGACCAGTAATTGCCGGTTACAAAAACAAACCCTGCCCCGCTTACATGTAATGACGTAACACAACAACTTTCATTTTACTAACTTTAAATTGGGAAATTTTCGTGTAAGTTAATATTCGCGAAAAACAACATGGATATCTATTCGCGTACTTTTAATTTTGCGTGAGCTGATGATCGCCAGTACAAAAACTTTTGACTTTTCATATAAACAATAAGTTTATTTTCGCGTATAGCTTTATTCCCGAATTAACGAAAAATAAAACAATCGGGGAAATATCCCGATTTATAGTAACCAACGATAAAGTTTTTGCCCTGACGTCAAATTGTTAGGAACATTTACATCAAGGACCATAGGAATGCGTTTTAGCCTATTTACTTGTATTACCAGGTCGTTTAGAAACGTTATCCTATGTAGTAGTGTCCTTAAGACCATCGGTCACCGTGTTGTTGAGAGCTGTGGTTGTTGTTTCCCTTAAATTGCGTTTCAGCCCGACAATTACAAGGTCAGTAAGAGGTGTTGTTGCCCGTAATGCGTTCCAGCCCAATAATTACGAGGTCAGTAAGAGGTATTGTTGCCCTAAAATGTGTTTCAGCCAATTTATTACAGGTCGGTAAGAATTGTTGTTGCCCGAAATGAGCTTTGTCCAATAATTACAGGTAGGTAACAGGTGTTGTTGGCCATAATGCATTTCAGCCCAATAATTACGCGTCGGTAGGAAGTGTTATTGTCCGTAATGTGTTTCAGTCCAATATTAACAAGGGCGGTAAGAGGTGTTGTTGCCTGTAATGCGTTTCAGCCCAATAATTACGAGGTTGGTAAGAGGTGGTGTTGTCCGTAATGCGTATCAGTCCAATAATTACGGATCGGTTAAAGGTCTTTTGTATAGTAGCAGTGCCCTCAAGACGTATTGGTCTTCGTATCGGATAGGTGTTGTTGCCCTAAAAAAGCTTTAGCAAATTAATTTCCGCTTTAGCACAATAAATTCCCTGTCTGTTACAGTTTTTTTTTTGTTCGTCAAAAAACGCCCTTAACTCAAAAATAACCGTTTTTTGTTAGAGATGCTGTTTGTAAGAATGAATTTTAGACCAGTTATTACCGGTTCGGTAAAATCATTAATAAAACCGCACCTGCACTGGATTTATATTAAGACAAAGTTTTTATCATTAAGACCATATGTCACGATATTCGAATTCGATTTTACTATAATTTCTATTTCTAGATGCTGCTTCTGGCGGAGCATACGACTTTATGATGGAGAAGCTTGGTATTCCTTATTCTTTTACTTACGAGTTAAGACCAGCAGATGCCGCTGCCGGTGGCTTTGAACTCCCACCTTCTGAAATTATGCCAACGTGTGAGGAGGTCTGGGCCTCTTTGTTTTCTTACACTCAACAGATAGCAGGATAGACAATTAAATCATAGAACAAGAATACATTCACTTCAGATGTTTTTTTTTTATTTTTAATGAAAAATAAATAATTTGTCATTTTATATTAAAATCCATTTGCTAAATGCATAATTATGTCAAGATTTTAAAATGTCCAATGGATAGCTATAATTATTTGTCAAGGTCTATATGGGCCAATCAGTCGCAATAATCAATAACACACACACACACACACACACACACACACACTGATATAAAGATTTGAAAAAATAACTGTCATAATGTCAATATTATGTCAAGATTTAACTAGAACAACCAATCTTTGATAATGTCAAGATTAATTTGAATGAACCAATAAATGCAGGATTATATCCAGATTGAATTAGAACAACCAATCATTGACAATGTCAAGTTTTGAATGGACCAATAACTTCAGGGTTATGTCAAAATTTATTTGAACAACCAATCATTGATAATTTCAAGATTTGAATGGACCAATAACTGCAGGGTTATGTCAAAATTTAATTAGAACAACCAATCATTGATAATGTCAAGATTTGAATGAACCAATAACTGCAGGGTTATGTCAAAATTTAATTAGAACAACCAATCATTGATAATGTCAAGATTTGAATGAACCAATAACTGCAGGGTTATGTCAAACTTTAATTAGAACAACGAATCATTGACAATGTCAAGATTTGAATGAACCAATAAATGCAGGGTTATGTCAAACTTTATTTAGAACAACCAATCATTGATAATGTCAAGATTTGAATGGACCAATAACTTCAGGGTTATGTCAAAATTTATTTGAACAACCAATCATTGATAATGTCAAGATTTGAATGGACCAATAACTGCAGGGTTATGTCAAAATTTAATTAGAACAACCAATCATTGATAATGTCAAGATTTGAATGAACCAATAACTATAGGGTTATGTCAAAATTTAATTAGAACAACCAATCATTGACAATGTCAAGATTTGAATGAACCAATAAATGCAGGGTTATGTCAAGATTGAACTAGACCAACCAATTATTGATAATGTCAAGATTTGAATGGACCAATAACTGCAGGGTTATGTCAAAATTTATTTAGAATAACCAATCATTGATAATGTCAAGATTTGAATTGACCAATAACTGCGATATAAAGCAACATTAAACTCTAAGGTAATGTAAAACTGCCTAAGCAATATAAAGCGTTATATAAAACGGTAATTGTTAAATTGTTTTGGCGTGTTGTTTGCGACTTCTCCCGTTATAATAGGCATTAAACATTTAAGCAAAAAAATAATTCTGAACTTTGATGATGCAAAGAGTCTGAAATATTGAGATATTTAATTATCCGCAGTGAATTCAAAATGCTTGTTAAGTTACATATAAACCTGAAATACATGGCTCCGAACGGAATTTTTTACAATACTGACGGCAACATATAACTCTAAAGAAAAAAAAACGTGATTTATGCTACTTTTAAGATTGTTTCATGTGTAACAAGGCGGTCAATGGAATTCCTCAGAGCACCACGCGTTTCTGCGGGACAATTATTTCTATTCACAAAGGAACGCATTTAAAGTGACGTTTTCCCGTAATAACGATGTTTTTCTGGAATATTTAACGTAAACGTTATCCATTTCATTCCACACAAACGTTTTCTGATCACGTGGTACGCTGGCGGGTTCCATAATGGTATTCTAGTATGACAGAGAGAAAACCGGTTTGACGGGAGAAAACCGCTGGTCAAAGTCCCATCTTCAGCTATCACGTACTATGATCAGGCGGCGTAACTCTGACCAGTAGTTTACCTGTGCTGAGTTGTCGTTACTGTCTGTACAACGTATTATATGAACTTGCAAGAGGGTACATTTTCTAATAGACTGTCTGTCATGCCACCCACGCAATATCAATGACCCGTACGTTTTCTAATAGACTGTCTGTCATGCCACCCATGCAATATCAATGCCCGGTACATTTTCTAATAGACTGTCTGTCATGCCACCCACGCAATATCAATGCCCGGTACATTTTCTAATAGACTGTCTGTCATGCCACCCATGCAATATCAATGCCCGGTACATTTTCTAATAGACTGTCTGTCATGCCACCCACGCAATATCAATGCCCGGTACATTTTCTAATAGACTGTCTGTCATGCCACCCACGCAATATCAATGCCTGGTACAGTTTCTATGTTGACAGACCCACACAGATTACAAGTTTTGTTAGGCAACGGAATAATACATAGTAGTTGGGCAACCTTTGAACAGGCTCCAGATAGCGCATAATTTGAGCGAGAAAGTGTCCAGAATGAAGATGTTTTAAATTCACCATGAGTGGACAAAAATCTCATAAAATCTGCCGATTGGGAAGATCGTTGTAACCAATCATGCCTGAAAAAGGAAGTTATTGCAGACCCACATGTTCGCTTCCAAGCTACTTTCGACGGAAAATCTGATAAACACAAGTAATTCGACAATGTATCTAGTAGTTTATATTTTGCCAACTCCTGTATAAGGTCAGATATATAGCATTCTGGGGTCGACGAACATCCGTACTGATGCTGAAAAAATCTGATTAAAACAATTTCTTAACAGAATGACGACTTGGAAGGCGGCACAAAAGAACAAAGAAACTCAATTTACATTTCGCAATTAATGCCGATATTGATAAGCAACCGAGAAGTCCAAGTACCATGTTACAGCGGGTTCGCATATGTAGGCCTTGTATGCGTTTCAAACAGTAATGATGAATTGTTTCGTCTTAAATCAGAAGTCAACACGGGTGACCACGTTTCAGCACCACATAGCGCACATGGTAAAACTATAGACTTGTATATTTTTAAACTTGTGAGAGTATGCATGAAGTCACGATGCACCCCTATCTCCATCAAACTGAAAAAAGTTCCTCTGATTTTGGAAACTATATTTTCGACATCTTGACGGAAACCCCTGAATTTATTTATAGTTATTCCGACATGGGTATAATTTTCAACTTCATCAATCGGTCGATCGCCAAGTAACCAAGATCGTGAGTGTTGAAGATAATTTGCATTACTTTTAATTTTCACTAAAAACTATGATTTTGCATTTAGATGCATTGTAACGGAACTTCCATTTATTGCTAAACTCATGACAGGCGTTCAATAAATTATTTAGTCCACTTTTACTCAAAGACAAAGATTTTTGATTAATTTAATAGTTCTAGTATTAACAGGTAAGTTTGTTGACAATTTGTTGAATGGAAATAACCAAACGATTAATTTGTTAATGAGTGTACTCGGTGATTAACTACATCAAAAACAGGAAAATATTTCTAAATTTGCAAATGTCCTAGTTTGCATCAGACAAACTTTTGACACTTGCAATTTAGAAATATTTTCATTATTTACCATCAGTTCTCAATATAATTGCAAGAGTCAAAACATTTTTTTTTCCAACTTATTTGCCACAAAAGGTTATTTATTTATTTATTTATCTAAAGGCTATTTATTTATGTTATTATTTATTTATTTATTTATTTATGCTTTTCATAGATATCTTTCTTATTTATCTTTTTATTTTCATATTCGATAATTACTTTTGAACTTTTTAACCTTATTGGTGCATTTTCTTCGACCATCTTTTTAAATTTATTTATTAATAATTATTTATTCTATTGTTAAGTATTTTTAATTTATTTCGGTATGCGATAATTAATTTTTAATTCAATTTTCATTATTTTTTATTTAATTTTCATTAATTTTTAGCTCAGCTGGCAATACCTAGCTGAGCTTATGGCATGGGGAAGCGTGCGTGCGTACGTTCGTGCGTAAACTTTAATCTTCTCCTATGAAACTACTGGACCAATTTTAACCAAATTTGAAATGAAAGGTCCCTAGGTGATGCAAATTAAAGTTTGCACAAATCAACTACCTGCAGTATCCAAGGTGGCCGTCGTTACAATAAATAGCAAAATGTGATAAATGGCTGATACACGTTTATTTGTCAACCGATTTAATTCAAATTTGGCATATAGAAAGTAGATGCATAACCATTTAACATATATAACGGGTTTTTCAGAAACTTCTTTTATTGGGTCGCTATTAGCAGAACTTGATATTCAAATAAAGTGCTATATTTAACTAATTATTTAAAATTTTCTCCTCAGAAACTACTGGACCTATTTGAACCTAATTTGGCTTGTAAGGTCCCTAGGTGATGTAGATTAAAGTTTGCAAAAATCCACTTCCTGCAGCATCCAAGATGGCCGCCGTTACAATAAATAGGAAAAATGATAAATGGCTGATATACGTTTATTTGTCAACCGATTTAACTCAAATTTGGCACACAGAAAGTAGATGCATAACCATTTAACATGTAAGACGGGTTTTCAGAAACTTTTTTTTATTTGGTCGCTGTTAGCAGAATATTCAAATAAGGTGCTATATTTAGCCAATTCTTTGAAAATCTTCTCCTCAGAAACTAATGGACCCATTTGAACCTAATTTGGTGTGTAAGGTCCCTAGGTGATGCAGATTAAAGTTTGCACAAACTGTGGCATCCAAAATGGTCGTCGTTATTTTAAATAGCAAAAAGTAATGAATGGCCGATACACATTTATATATCAATCAATTTGGTTCAAATTTGGTATATAGACAGTAGATGTATAGCCAATTCACATACATACAATTTTTTCTGAAACATTTTAGCTCAACTGGCAATAGCTGTCTGAAAATCACAAGCAAATAGAGTTCCAGTTGGGCCTCTTGTTTATTTAGTCATTTCTGTGTTTTATTGGTGGTTAAGTTTATTTCTTTATTTAATTCATCCATTCACGGTTTGTTTATTTTTGCCTTTTATGTATATCTTTCTTATTTAATTAAATTGAAAGATAATAAAACATTTCAACTTGGATATTTCTTTTAAATTCTAGCGGATGAAATACGAATTTCCCTATCTTGGAAGTAATAAGTCGGCAAAACTAACATTTGATTCTAACATTTTTATCTTTATAAAAGTGTGCTTTAACACTGTAGATGAGAACATTTTGAGAAACACATTAGCGTGAAAAATCAGCCCATAACTGACGGTCTTTTGTCACATTATACTATATTTCTAACTTAAAAAGGAAGCAATTTCCCGACGTCCTTGAATTTTACAAAAAATATTGAAATAACCGGGATTTCATAAGGAAATTCATTATAGGTGGGCAATTGTTTTATCAGTTTTTTTTTAAAAATTATTATTTATTTATTTATTTATTTATTTATTTATTTTTTTTAACGGCAGAATAAAAACTGTTGTAAGACACTGAACTGTAGATAGATGTACAGGTAAGTACGACAATGTACATGATAGCTGCGTATGTTCGGTATCCTTAAATTGCCTAATCGAGTGCGTACTTATTAAACAGAAATTTGTGAAAACTGAGTTGTATTTAAAACGATTTATCGAAATAGTAATTCTGCTATTATTTTTAATGAAAAATAAATTTACCCTGATTGGCTAAATAATACTAGGGTATCAACATCTGAACGTGCATCAACGAAGATAAATCGATGTATTGTTTTTATACTATACCTTTTTGACTTTGACACATAGAGTCGGTTGATCACGTAATTATGTATGATATTTAGGTTTTAGACTGTATATATTATTAGGCTATTAATTAATTAATTTATTTTTATTTATTTCTTTATTTTTTTTTGGTTTGTTTCAGAGAACTTCAAATACCCACTTAGTAAATTATCTGGCGTTCCCCCAGAGACGTATCTCTGGTTCCCCCTAAAACTAATAAATAAATAAATAAATAAATAAATAAATAAATAAATAAATAAATAGTAAAATTGTTTTGGACAGAGAGTTTACTTAAATAGCTTTTACAGCCGTTTACGGCTCAACCGGACCATGTGATAGGATTATAAGTCACATGATCAGTAAATGAAAATGGCGGACGCAGGGCGGCACGCACGAGTGTTAATTCTCGGAGGTAGGCCTATATTAGAATGTTATTTATATTTTTGTAAATGGTAATTACGACATGACATTGCGACCTGTTTATAAATTAGTCAGCTACCTAAGATTTTACATCCGAATTAAATACTGTCATGTTTGAGGAATTGTTTCTATTCAGGAAATAAAAAATCGATACATGTGTCATGAATCAGATCGGTTATGATAAGATCTATGCTTGCGTTTTGCGCATCAGACAGAAAAATCGATGCTTCATTTCATAATTTGTCTGGACAAAACATCTGTGTATCGTATATATTTCTATATAATTTAAGTGTTTTAGATTGATTTATATTTCTTTTGGATTTTCATTCAGTCATTTTTGTTTTAAAACTTACAGACCATAGAAGAATATATCTGAGAGAAAAACAAAATTATTTCAGATTTCTGTGAACAATTCAGAATTAAAATATGAAAGGCAAAATTTGATAATTCAACAACCTTTTAAAAAATGTGGTAAAATCAATTTTTTGTCAAAAAGACTGTTTGATTAACACACAGCTTTAAGAAATTTGAGCATTTTTTCAGTTATTCAGATTATTCTTCTTCTGCTTAATACAAAGTAGGATCCTTCATAGGATGTCATGACTTAGACACATGATTGAATGGAGTTGAGTTGAGTAATGGTGTTTAATGTCCCAGTCAAGAATATTTCACTTATATCCAGACGTCGCCAGCTATAGGTGAAAGTGCAGAAATTTTGCCTGTGCGTTGCACTGATGGCATTATACAGCAGGGTTCTTTATCCTGCCATGCCTGCCATGACACGGGACCTCGTTTATTTTAAGTTCCGATCTGAAAGAACCGTGACTTTCATTTTGTAATGCAGAGTGCTTAGCGAAAGAACAGTCACTACCCACTTTCAAGTCTTGGGTCAGACCCGGCGGGGGTTCGAACCCATGACCTTCCACTTACAGAGCGAGCACTCTACCAACTGAGCTACCGCAGTGGCCATGATTGAATGGATTTATTGCATAAACATATTTCCCTTTCCTTAATCTACATGTATGTCATGGTGTATTAAAAAGGTTGAAGTGTATCTCATGGCCTTAAAATTAAAAGTGTTATGGACAGGTTTATAATAAACTCGTGACTGAACAGGTTACCCTGTAATATAACTCAATCTATGTCTGATGGAAAGAAGGGAATGAAGTGTATCTCATGACCTTAAGAGTTTTATAGACAGGTTTATGATTAACTCATGATTTAACAGGTTAAATAATGATTTGTCGTATAACTCAACACTAGTGGAATATTTTTAGTCAGAAAATCTGTTTTGTTTTTATTAACTAATGATGGGTTTCACTGTAATGTTACTTATTACCATGGCTGATGGTTTGTGTAATCAACTGATTCAACTCCACCTACAATTTTCTTTGATCTTTCTGAATTTTGGCACATTCATAGTAATTGCATTGAAGGTGTGCACATGACTTTTTGATGAATTGGTTGGTGAAGTTTTCCCACTTTTACCAGATATTGGACTTTGTAATTTTTCACAGGATAATACAGTAGGCGTTACTAAAGGGCTTATGTTTTGTGTAACCAACTCCTCCTACAGTTTTCACTTCATCTTTCTGAAACCTGTCTATAAACATTGAAGATGTGCATGTTTATTTTTTTGACTTGGTTAGTGATTTTTTCCCAATTTTACCAGATATTCGACTTGTTATTTTTTCACAGTGTATGCCAAAGGCTCAGATGAGCTATTGCAATCTATCTAAGATTGCTTGTGGGGCCCATTCTGAATGATGCTTGATTTCTAGTTTAACTAAGCACTTTTGGATTTTTTCAGTTTAGAAAGTCTGTTTTATTATCTATTCTTTCATATTTTATACTATGATTTATACCTAATTTTGAGAAAGAATGTTAAAGCTACTAATAAACTTTGTATATATATATATATAAAAGACATTATTTATAATCAGTACATAAACAGCTACCGGCTGTTACCTACATAACTGAGCTATATATACACATCTACAGACACATACATATATATATATATATATATATATATATATATACTGTAATTATAATAAAGTATACTTTAAAGATTTTTTGAAAGTATAAATCTCTCTATTATCTACAGTGTCACACTATATAGAACAGTAAGACTAGATCTTAGTACTACTACTTCATATGGATTATACACAGTGTAGAAGACTCTTGTTTATAGTAGCTTCAGTGACAAATACTTCTATTTTATACAGATTATATATATATATATATATATATATATATATATATATATATATATATATATATATATATATATATAAAAGATTTAGCTTCATGAAGGAACTTTAGTAACACTTTTTACTGTCACTTCATATTTCATATATACCTTCAATGGCAAATTGGACTAAGCGCTGCAGAACTATAAATCATGCCACATCTTATTCTCTTGGTTCAAATATAAAATTGGGTTTATCGCAGTATGAGAAAGTTTGTCAATTTCCCTTGGAAGATAGTTTTTCTGGATTCTCCATTTTCCTCCACCCTCTTGATCTGGCCATTATCACGTAAGCGAACGAATTGCACTAAACGTGCACAGCATCCATTCATGTTATTTCTCGATAACAGGAATGAAAATGAGAGAATGCTAGTATATTTATGTAATTTTTTTGCTTTGTAATAACTTCAGAACAACGTGAAAATGACGCACATTAAAAGTAGTTCATTCTAGATTATATCACAAACACTTTGGCATGTGAGTGGGCACGGCTAATTTATGTTTGCAGTGGTTTTGTTTGCCTAAAATTACTACCGAATAAAGGTAGTTTCCCCTTGAGAAATAAGACTAAAAATTCCCAATTTGACTACTAAAATTCCCCAAAAGGCAAGAGTGACACACAATCAAATAGTTTAAATTAAATCCCATTGTTCAAAACTATTCTGACAGACAAAAAATGTTAGATATTTTCACAATATAAAATCTTTGCAATGAATTTCAAAATTCTGAGCGTAATATGTGACATAAAAAGGATCCAAATTTTCCCAATCTGAAAGATGGAAGGTAGTTTTTAAAAACCATAGCAAAATCACTGGTAATTAAATCTGTTTTACAGCCTCTTTATTATTAATATACATGTACCTGTATATATTAACTGATTCTACACTGTTAAATTTCAACCGAGTCAATTTAAATATGTTTTACAGCCTTCTAAATTATTAGTGCACATGTACCTGTATATAAAGATCAATCACAGTACTTTATAGAGAGGTGGTCTTTATACATAGGATTCTTTGGTTCAATATGATGCACACAGACAATTAATAACTGAACTTAATGGACAGCTGGATTTTACATATGTTAGTGGTCTGGTTAGCTCAGCTGGTAGAGCACTCGCCTATAGTGTGAGGGGTCTGTGATTCAATTACCAGTCCAACCCTGCATTTTCTCCTTCCTGTTACAGTTTGGTGGACAATGTGGCCCTTGGAAGTGACTGACTGGCAATTGCAGGCCATAAAAAGTCCAACTGAGAGAATTTAGGGTGATATTTCCTATAACACAATGGGGAAACTGAAGAATAACAGAGGAATTTAGCCGTTTGTGTAGCTTAGTTGATTGTCCAAATTTTCCCAATCAGAAAGATGAAAGGTAGTTTTTAAAAACCATAACAAAATCACTGTGTTTGAGTCACTTAGAAATGACCTGAAGATATTTTTGCTTTTCAGCCAATGAAATCATTAGAAATTTGTCAAATTTAATTATATATGATATACCTGAGATTATGTGGCATGAGTTGATGTGCACCTGAGTTGATGTACACCTGAGTTGATTTATACCTGAGTTGATGCACACCTGAGTTCATTTATACCTGAGCTGATGTACACCTGAGTTGATGGACACCTGAGATTATGTTTCCTGAGTTGATGTACACCTGGGATTTTGTTTCCTAAGTTGTACACCTGAGTTGATGTGCACCAGAGTTGATGTACATCTGATTTGATGTACACCTGAGTTGATGTACACCTTAGTTGATGTACACCCAAGTTGATGTACACTTGAGTTAATGTACACCCATGTTGATGTACACCCAAGTTGATGTGCACCTGAGTTGATGTACACCCAAGTTGATGTACACCCAAGTTGATGTACACCCAAGTTGATGTACACCCAAGTTGATGTGCACCTGAGTTGATGTACACCCAAGTTGATGTACACCCAAGTTGATGTATAACTGTGATTTTGTTACCTGAGTTGATGTACAACCGAGTTGATGTACACCTGGGATTTTGTTACCTGAGATGATGTACATCTGAGTTGATGTACACCTGAGTTGATGTACACCTTTTTTTTAACTGATTGTTTAAAAAGAATGTAATTGCTTTGCCTTTTTAGATAGTAAGTTTTGAAGTAATGAGAATAGAGATTTAATCTTTTTTTACTCCTCCCCAATTCACATTTTTAAATAGACTTATATATGCTCATTTGTTCATGTTTGAAAAACAGACACATTATGCTAATTCTTCATCCTTTGAATTTCAATGGTTTCTTTTTCAAAGTTAACTAAATGAACAAATTATGTCATGCAAGTTAAAATTTAAGTCACGTTTGATTATAAGAATTATACCCCTTTGACGGAAAATAAAAAAAACAACATTTCCTGAAACAGTCTGGAGTCAAATGGAACACGCAAGCATACCACATGATCAATACTTTTTAACATTGGTGCGGAATGAAATGGATAACGTTTTTGTCAGATATTCCTGAAAAAAGTCATTATTTCAAGAAAACGTTTCCATTGCCTATAGAATTAGAAATAATTGTCCCTCACAAACACTATGAGGTATCACATGGAGCTGTGTGTTATACCCCTTTGAAGGAAAAATTAAAAACATTTTTTTTCCAGGAACAGTCTGGAGTCAAAGTCTGATGTGATATTGTATGTTACTGTAGTCTAAAGTTTTAGTTTGTTCATTTCAGGAAACTTTAAAATGGTTAGGACACACATTCATCCATTTAATGACACTGTGAAATGAAAGTAATGGAACAAACCAGCATACCACATGATCAATACCTTTTAACGTTTGTGTGGAATGAAATGGGTAACGTTTATGTCAAATATTCCTGAAAAATCGTCATTATTTCGGGAAAACATCACTTTATGCAATTTCATTGCCAATAGAAATAAATGTTCCGCACAAACGCTATGAGGTGTCACGTGGAGTTCTGGGGAATTCCATTAGCATATAATGTACTGTTGCTAAACTTTTCAAAAATTTCTAAAGGCAAGCTATTTTTTCTCAAAGTAGCAATCAAGCCAATCATTGCCACATTGTTTTTCTAATGCATATATAAACATCTTTGCTACATCTCTGGTTTTCAGGAAAATAACATTAAAAGTGCATTGTGGTGGTGATTGATGAACCATTCATGGCTCTTACAATTACATGTATATCTAAGTGAGAAGACTATCAAAAATGGTAGAGGAAATAGGAGTTACATGAGATAATTTATTTTGTATATTTACAGGTACGGGGTTCATAGGTCGTAATTTAGTGACATATTTAGTTAATAATGATCTTGTTCATAAGGTAAGTAAATGACATCATCATTTAGAGTATTCAATATTTGATGACTTCATTTAGAGTATTCAATTTTCAATATTTTTCTTATTCTACATAAATTCTCATAATGTTTGTTTATGGTATCTCATGACAATTTTGGTAGAAAATTTAAACAACTCATATATTTAATATAAATATATTGACCTTGTTGAGTGTTTATGGTAAATTATCACCCTCAGCAAAAAAAAAATTATCAAGGGTGTTACATGTGTTATTATTTATTTTATTTATTTATTATTATTATTTTTTTTTTTTTAGCTCACCTTAACGAAAGGTCATGTGAGCTTATGGCATGGCGCGGCGTGTGTATGTGCATGTGTGTGTGCGTGCGTCGTTAACAATTTTCAACTTCTCCTCCAAAACTGCTGGACATGCAGATTTCAATGATACTTAGTCAGAAGAATATATGGGCCGGTGCAATTCAGATTTGTTCATGGCATTGCCATGGCTACCAAAACTAGGTCAAGGTGACCTAGGGGTCCAAAAATCTTAAAAAATCTTCTTCTCCAAAACCGATAATGGGAGAAAAAATCTGATGTAATATTTGGCATCTCTAGGGTCTTAAGCCTATAGTTAGTTCATTACGTGAAATTTGGTCATAAAATGGGTTACATGTTTTTGCATTTAATTTAAAAAAATTTCGTAAAATGGCTTCAAATTGTTATAACTTGACTATTTGAACAGATAATGACATGGGGTTTTCAGTTTTGACTTTTTCTTGAAATGACCTTCAAATTAGGGTCAAGGTCACAAATCAAGGTCATGACCTAATTTGTTATTTATGCAGTTTTAGGCAATTTTCTTGCAAATATTAAGAGATACATGAAATCAAATCATTGTTAAAATGTTCAGCATGACAAAATTTACCAAGGTACCAAGTTTCGTAACTATATGATAATCCATGTAGGAGTTGTTGCCCCTGAAATGTTATTTTTGGCTTTTAAATACCAAAATTGTGCATTAGCTTGAAAACTATAATCTTTTTGTATAGGCATGTATATTAGAATATTGTAGGTATTGTGAAAATAATCATTTTGATATATGGTTCAAGGTCATATGATCAAAGGTCAAGGTCACAGATGCAGAAGAAGACATAAATTGCTAATTATCTTGAAAAGTATTAAATTTTGTATAGGCATGTATATTAGAATATTGTAGGTATTGACATGACAATCATTTTGATATGTGGTTCAAGGTCATATGTTTTAAGGTCAATGTCACAGCTGCAAAAGAAGACTTAAATTACTAATTTTCTTGAAAACTATTAACTTTTTGTATAGGCATGTATATTAGAATATTGTAGGTATTAACATGACAATCATTTTGATATATGGTACAAGGTCATATGTTCAAAGGTCAAGGTCACAGCTGCAAAAGAAGACATAAATTGCCAATTATCTTGAAAACTATTACCTTTTTGTTTAGGCATGTATATTAGAATATTGTAGGTATTGATATGGTGATCATTTTGATATATGGTACAAGGTCATATGTGTAAAGGTTAAGGTCACAGCTGCAGAAGAAGACTTAAATTGCTAATTATCTTGAAAACTATTAACTATTTTTATAAGCATGTGTATTAGAATATTGTACAGTACAGCTCAGGTGGATTCGTGAATTTCCACCCGCCGCGTTGGACAAGGTCGCCGATTAGAGGGGATTAAATTTCCACCGTGACCCACCGCGGTCCACCGCGAATGAAGAGAACAGGGATTAAAAATATTTCTGCCGTGGTGGACAGTAAAATCGTCCACCGGCAGAAAAAAATCGTCCACCGCGATGATTATTGAAAACGAAATACATTTAATCCTTTATGTGTACTAAGAGACATAAATATCTTGATCATACGACGAATGTTTACATGGATGATTGATTTAGTTGTTGATCGATATTGTCTGTAATTATATCATAATTAAAGCATAAGACCCGGGAGGTTAAAGAATTCTGTGATAATTTTAAAAAATGTAAAAAAAAAAAAATAATAATAATAAATAAAAAAAAAAATAATAATAAATAAATAAAAAACAACACGGAGTTTTAAAAGATTTTTCCTACGTAATTTTTAAAATAGTTGAAGCACGAGATTATATTTACCTGAAATTGTTAGTCAAATGTGTATCAAAATCTAATCCATAACTATAAATAAATCCCGGTTTTAAGAAGAATTGTATCGTAGATTTACTAATTCCAAAAAACATTTGAAGTGAAACAACATCTTCACGGATTACTATACGTTATATATAACTTTACAATAAGTTTTGACTTCAAGCAAAATACACACCACGAGTTTCATTGCACATGCCTTGACCAGTTAACCTTTACAAATGTTTTGACAGCTAGGTCAGCCATAATTTGAATGGTTATCATTTCCACGATAATCTGTCCCGTTTTTCTTTCTTTCTTTTTCTGTCTTTCATTTTTTAATTTTATTTTATTTTATTTTGTTTTGTTTTGTTTTGTTTTGTTTTGTTTTGTTTTATTTTATTTTATTTTATTTTATTTTATTTTATTTTATTTTATTTTATTTTATAAACAAAGTGACTTTCTTTCTCAGTTAAAAATTCATAATTAAAGAAACGTACAACACCGCAGATTCAAGTATTTCTCTCTCTATCCCTCAGTTTAAAATTCATTATTAATGAAACACACAACACTGTAAACTCTCTCTCTCTCTCTCTCTCTCTCTCTCTCTCTCTCTCTCTCTCTCTCCGAGGCTCTCTCCATGTTTAACATCTTATTAATAGACACATAAATACAGATAAAAAACAAAATGTCCCTCCCACTTTATCTCTCTCACCGGTAAAAAATGTTAAAATTTACTCTCTCTCTCTCTCTCTCTCTCTCTCTCTCTCTCTCGCTTTATTAATTTCCCTTCGTGCAGTAATTTGCCTAGACTTTCTTAAATTCG
The DNA here is from genome assembly GCA_029721355.1 of Tegillarca granosa. Taxonomy (NCBI): domain Eukaryota; kingdom Metazoa; phylum Mollusca; class Bivalvia; order Arcoida; family Arcidae; genus Tegillarca; species Tegillarca granosa. The sequence continues at coordinate 33,533 of JARBDR010000300.1, read as the reverse complement.
TATGTCCTGCCACTGTACGTGTGTTCAGTACTTAGTTCCCCTTTCTCTTTTAAAAGTAGTTTTGCTGTCTCATCACTCGACTAAGTTTTCGGGTTAAACTTGTTACCTGCCTACGTGACTCGGAATTCACATGAAGTTTCCAGATTAAAATTGATGCGGTTTTAGAAGCCATGGATTGATTTCTTGAATTTGTATTTTAACAGATAAAAATAACAAATCTGTTTTAATATGATGTTTTATTTATATATTCTAATGTATAATACTCTATCAAACGGCATAGAAAACTACATGTAAGTAAAAAAAAGCATCTGTATTTTGTCCTAAGCAAGTCCTGAAACAACTACCAATAAAGATCCGATAACGATTTGCAAATTCCGATTACACATAATTAATCCTCAAAACTGATGGTCGCGGTGGACGATCCGGTGGACTATTCATTCTATGAGATGTCCACCGGCAAAACCGTTAACCGCGAATCGCGGAGGACAGAAAATTTCCGACATCCACCGCGAATTTTACTGCTGCGGATTAAAAAAACACCGCGGCGGGTGGAAATTCACGAATCCACCTGAGCTGTACTGTAGGTATTGATATGATGATCATTTTGATATATGGTACCAGGTCATATGTTCAAAGGTCAAGGTCACAGCTGCAAAAGAAGACTTAAATTACTAATTATCTTGAAAACTATTAACTATTTTTATAGGCATGTGTATTAGAATATTGTAGGTATTGATATGATGATCATTTTGATATATGTTACAAGGTCATATGTTCAAAGGTCAAGGTCACAGCTGCAAAATAAGACATAAATTGCTAATTATCTTGAAAACTATTAATTTTTTGTATAGGCATATATATAAGAATATTGTAGGTATTGCAGCATTGATCATTTTGATTTATAGTTCAAGGTCATGTGTTTAAAGGTCAAGGTCACAGCTGCAAAAGAAGTCATAAATTGCTTATTATCTTGAAAAGTATTAACTTTTTGTATAGGCATGTATATTAGAATATTGTAGGTATTGACATGACAATCATTTTGATATGTGGTTCAAGGTCATATGTTTTAAGGTCAATGTCACAGCTGCAAAAGAAGACTTAAATTACTAATTTTCTTGAAAACTATTAACTTTTTGTATAGGCATGTATATTAGAATATTGTAGGTATTAACATGACAATCATTTTGATATATGGTACAAGGTCATATGTTCAAAGGTCAAGGTCACAGCTGCAAAAGAAGACATAAATTGCCAATTATCTTGAAAACTATTAACTTTTTGTATAGGCATGTATATTAGAATATTGTAGGTATTGATATGGTGATCATTTTGATATATGGTACAAGGTCATATGTGTAAAGGTTAAGGTCACAGCTGCAGAAGAAGACTTAAATTGCTAATTATCTTGAAAACTATTAACTATTTTTATAAGCATGTGTATTAGAATATTGTACAGTACAGCTCAGGTGGATTCGTGAATTTCCACCCGCCGCGGTGGACAAGGTCGCCGATTAGAGGGGATTAAATTTCCACCGTGACCCACCGCGGTCCACCGCGAATGAAGAGAAAAGGGATTAAAAATATTTCTGCCGCGGTGGACAGTAAAATCGTCCACCGGCAGAAAAAAAATCGTCCACTGCGATGATTATTGAAAACGAAATACATTTAATCCTTTATGTGTACTAAGAGACATAAATATCTTGATCATACGACGAATGTTTACATGGATGATTGATTTAGTTGTTGATCGATATTGTCTGTAATTATATCATAATTAAAGCATAAGACCCGGGAGGTTAAAGAATTCTGTGATAATTTTAAAAAATGTAAAAAAAAAAAAAATAATAATAATAATAATAAATAAAAAAAAAAATAATAATAAATAAATAAAAAACAACACGGAGTTTTAAAAGATTTTTCCTACGTAATTTTTAAAATAGTTGAAGCACGAGATTATATTTACCTGAAATTGTTAGTCAAATGTGTATCAAAATCTAATCCATAACTATAAATAAATCCCGGTTTTAAGAAGAATTGTATCGTAGATTTACTAATTCCAAAAAACATTTGAAGTGAAACAACATCTTCACGGATTACTATACGTTATATATAACTTTACAATAAGTTTTGACTTCAAGCAAAATACACACCACGAGTTTCATTGCACATGCCTTGACCAGTTAACCTTTACAAATGTTTTGACAGCTAGGTCAGCCATAATTTGAATGGTTATCATTTCCACGATAATCTGTCCCGTTTTTCTTTCTTTCTTTTTCTGTCTTTCATTATTTTATTTTATTTTATTTTATTTTATTTTATTTTATTTATTTTATTTTATTTTATTTTATTTTATTTTATTTTATTTTATTTTATTTTATTTTTTTTTTTTTATTTTATTTTATTTTATTTTATAAACAAAGTGACTTTTCTTTCTCAGTTAAAAATTCATAATTAAAGAAACGTACAACACCGCAGATTCAAGTATTTCTCTCTCTATCCCTCAGTTTAAAATTCATTATTAATGAAACACACAACACTGTAAACTCTCTCTCTCTCTCTCTCTCTCTCTCTCTTTCTCTCTCTCCTCTCTCTCTCTCTCTCTCTCTCTCTCTCTCTCTCTCCATGTTTAACATCTTATTAATAGACACATAAATACAGATAAAAAACAAAATGTCCCTCCCACTTTATCTCTCTCACCGATAAAAAATGTTAAAATTTACTCTCTCTCTCTCTCTCTCTCTCTCTCGCTTTGTTAATTTCCCTTCGTGCAGTAATTTGCCTAGACTTTCTTAAATTCGTATGTCCTGCCACTGTACGTGTGTTCAGTACTTAGTTCCCCTTTCTCTTTTAAAAGTAGTTTTTGCTGTCTCATCACTCGACTAAGTTTTCGGGTTAAACTTGTTACCTGCCTACGTGACTCGGAATTCACATGAAGTTTCCAGATTAAAATTGATGCGGTTTTAGAAGCCATGGATTGATTTCTTGAATTTGTATTTTAACAGATAAAAATAACAAATCTGTTTTAATATGATGTTTTATTTATATATTCTAATGTATAATACTCTATCAAACGGCATAGAAAACTACATGTAAGTAAAAAAAAGCATCTGTATTTTGTCCTAAGCAAGTCCTGAAACAACTACCAATAAAGATCCGATAACGATTTGCAAATTCCGATTACACATAATTAATCCTCAAAACTGATGGTCGCGGTGGACGATCCGGTGGACTATTCATTCTATGAGATGTCCACCGGCAAAACCGTTAACCGCGAATCGCGGAGGACAGAAAATTTCCGACATCCACCGCGAATTTTACTGCTGCGGATTAAAAAAACACCGCGGCGGGTGGAAATTCACGAATCCACCTGAGCTGTACTGTAGGTATTGATATGATGATCATTTTGATATATGGTACCAGGTCATATGTTCAAAGGTCAAGGTCACAGCTGCAAAAGAAGACTTAAATTACTAATTATCTTGAAAACTATTAACTATTTTTATAGGCATGTGTATTAGAATATTGTAGGTATTGATATGATGATCATTTTGATATATGTTACAAGGTCATATGTTCAAAGGTCAAGGTCACAGCTGCAAAATAAGACATAAATTGCTAATTATCTTGAAAACTATTAATTTTTTGTATAGGCATATATATAAGAATATTGTAGGTATTGCAGCATTGATCATTTTGATTTATAGTTCAAGGTCACGTGTTTAAAGGTCAAGGTCACAGCTGCAAAAGAAGTCATAAATTGCTTATTATCTTGAAAACATTAACTTTTTGTATAGACATGTATATTAGAATATTGTAGGTATTGACATGACGATAATATATGGTTCAATCTCATATATGTTCAAAGATCAAGGACATAGTTGCATAAGTATACTGAAATTTGTTAATGATTTGGAAATTATTCATTGCATTACAGTTACTTCATGCATATTATATAAGCTACTTATAAATGAAATGTGAGTGGATATATTTCTGATTAAGCTTTCTAGCAGTTCTTAACTTGAGAAAACTTGTAAAGTTTCAGTACCAATTATGTTGTCTTTTGCGCTTTGCAAACAATTTTGGACATATCCTCAGGTGAGCGTTAAGGCCCATGGGCCTCTTGTTTTTTTTAATGAGTATGTTTTTTTACTCTACTGAATGTTTTATGCAGCTTTCTTTTGAAAATGACCTTGAATAATCAAAAACTGAAACAACAGGACAAAACAGCACATTGTTCATGACATCCACAAATGCCAGTACTTACCATCTTGTGTTTGGCATTGTTTGGGCTGTGAATGTGATATTTAAAAAATATTTACAAATGTTGCAATGGATTAATGGAACTTGTCAGCGTACCACATGATCAGTACCTCTTAAAGTTTGTGCATAATGAAATGGATAACGTTTCCGTCAAATAATCCCCAAAAATGTCATTATTACAGGGAAATGTCACTTTATTGGATTCCATTGTCATATGAAATAATTGTCCCACACATGCGCTATGAGGTACCACGTGTGGTATAGGTAATTCCATTTCCATCTGCAAAATGGGTGTGGTTTTAGTATGTGTTTGTGAAAATTGTCAAATGGCTATTGACCAATCAGATATCTAGATTCTTATATGAAATAAAATGATTAATATATTTTAATTATATTAGAGGTGTTATAAGGAAGACAAATGGTTTATTAATATTCAAATAAATTACATAAAGTTTTTACATGAAAACTCTGTTATTTGATAATGACACAGGTACTTGTTTTGATATTAAAATATAAAAAAAGATTAAAACCCCAAGACCCTACCATTACACAAGGTGTTCAACTTTTGCTATTCTAATTTTTGACCTATCTTGGTTTGGTCATTTTTTTTCTATTTCTTTGTGGGCAATAAAAAATGAATATAGTGTTATGGTAAGGTAATTGGGTTTTATTTGATTATTTAATTATTTTAATAATGAAACAAGTACCTGTTTGACAGTTCCATGCATTAACGTTGACAGATTATTTTAATGTATTTCTTATTCAATATAATGCTACATGTAACAATTTTGGTGAATTTTTAGATGTTAAGTTTATTTTTGTCGAGCCTGGCATTGTCATAATGCGAGACTAAGGTGTTACTTTTCCGGTGTCATTGCAGGCGATGGTGGCAGTTTGTCAAAATGTGAAAGTTTATGTTAAAGTAATGTATTTGCTACTCTATCAAAAACTAACAAGGAGAGACATTTAATTCCATGGAATTCTTGTTGTTTATTTTAGATACGTGTTGCAGACAAGGTTCCACCACAAATGGCATGGTTAAGTCAAAATCACAAGGTAACATTTTGTACAAATGCTAAAAGAATCTGAAAATGAAATAAGTTTTTCCACTACAAAGTTTTAAATTTTAGTCTTTCTGTTGAAAGGGTTTCAGTGGCTGAGTGGTCTAAAGACAGCGCCTACAGATCATTGTGAATCTTACCATTTGGGACAATTCCGATTGTCAGAAAGTTTGTCATTTTGTGAGGCAATGGTTGGTTTTCTCCTTTATTACGAACAGACAACCAAAATTTCAATAAAAGAATCTTTATTGATTTGTAAAACTCCACTGTATCTTACACTATCGTATCTTAATTGACAATTTATCATTGTAATTTTCTAATTTCAGGAAGCTTTTTCCAGTCCGAAGGTCGAGTTTAAACATTCCAGTCTGATAAATCCAGGTAAGGGCACCTGTTCTAGTGCTTGTCAACATTAAATTTGTAAATTATCAATTTTATTAGCACTTTGACCTTGCAATTGATTCCTGTATTAGAGGCAGATCAAACAAAAAACTTCAGATATAGATGGTTGTGATATCTAAGAGCACAGGGCAGATGACAAAGAACACTTTGCAAGTTGATTTCTTTCTTGTTGCACAGCTTAACACAACCTATCATGAGATTCGTAGATGGGAGGTCATGGATTCGAACCTTGACCAAGTCTGACCCAAGATTTGAAAGTGGGTAGATATTGTTCCTTTGCTAAGTACTCGGCTCTGTGAAATGAAAGTCACGGTTCTGCAGATGCGAACTTAAACTAATTGAGATCCTGTGCCATGGTAGGCGTAGCACAATAAAGAACCCTTCTGTTACAGTATTATTTTCCATTAGCACAACACACGGGTAAAATTCTGCACTTTTACCTATAGCTGGAGAAATCTCGATATAAGTGAAATATTCTTGACTGAGACGTTAAACACCATTACTCAACTCGCATCATGAGATTGAGATCTATTTAAAATCGGCTGAAGAATAATTCAGTGCTTTTTTACAATGAAATCTCTTTCTTATTTTGAAGTTTGAAGTAACAGTAAAGTGTCAAACATTGATTGTCTTTAATTCTCAAATAAATAATTTAAAATACAGATTTAAATACCACTCAACAACCGTTAACATCTGTGTTTTTATTATAGAGTGGAGTAGAGTAATGGTGTTTTATGCCCCGGTCAAGATTCTTCCACTTATTTTGAGGGGTCTGTTCTGGAATGGTGGAGGAAAACAGAGTGCCCGGATAAACCTACCGACTTTTGACAAGTGAACTGACAAACTTTCTCACACTAGGATCTGTCCAGATAGGTATTCGAACCCAGGCGGTGAGAGGCGCTGTGATCCATAAGTACTTGCTTTAGACCACTTGGCCACCGATGCCCTGTTTATATTACAGTGTAGAATGATTGATTCTTTGGTTACAGACAAAGTTTAAATCTAACTCATCAGCTTCTGGAATAAATGTTTTTATGTGAAAGTAAAAAAAAACCTATATTGACCACAAAGTTAAAGGGTAAAAATGAACTCGGTAAAGACTTAATAGATTACCTCCCTTTGTATATATAATTATAAATAAGGACATTGTCTATATGTGTCTGTTTTATTGATAACTTTTTTTCCAGCTTCAGTTTCTAGTGCGTTTGAATGCCCTGATGGAGAATTTGATTATGTGATAAATTTAGCTGCAGAAACAAAATATGGACAAACAAATCCTGTAAGTTATCTCCCTTGCCTTGTAAAGACAATCAGTAATCAGAAGTATAATATAATGATTATTGACCAGTTAAAGAAAGTCATATGTATATATAACCTGGTATAAGTATATATAACCTGGTATTAGTATATATAACCTGGTATAAGTATATATAACCTGGTATAAGTATATATAACCTGGTATATTGAATATGGTAAGAGGAACAACAGTGTATACCATATGATTTACTTGTTTATGGGATTCTCTGGTGATTGTTATGTTACTAAGTAAGAAATGACAATCTTTTTGTCAGTGTTCATACGTTATGAACAACATCGGGCTGTTGCAAATTGCATGTACGACTTTGCCATTCATGTAAAATTTGCGACAGCCCACTGTCGTTCATAACGCATGAATACTGACAAAAAGAATGCCATTTCTTATTTAGTAACATAACAATCACCAGAGAATTACAATTTCTTGAACTATTTCAGTTCAACTTCAGATGATATATCCTAAAATTCAACTTTTTAACATGACAGTTTACTGGCAACCTCCACATCGTCAAAATGAAATATCCCAACATCATGATGTCAGAAAGTTCAGAAAGGTCATCAGCTTCCAAAGCATATGACTGCAAAGAAGAGTAATAGAGCCATTGAAAGAAAGAAAATAGCTATTGTAAATATTGCAGGATGAAGTTTGTTTGTGTCTGTGGTGATTATCATGTGACAAGCTTTCTTAGTTTTGAGGGTGTCTGTGGTGATTATCATGTGACAGGCTTTCTAAGTTTTGAGGGTGTCTGTGGTGATTATCATGTGACAGGCTTTCTGAGTTTTGAGAGTGTCTTGTGATTATCATGTGATTGAGGCTTTCTGAGTTTTGAGGCTGTCTTTGGTGATTATCATGTGTCAGGCTTTCTGAGTTTTGAGGCTGTCTTTGGTGATTATCTTGTGACAGGCTTTCTGAGTTTTGAGATTGTCTGTGGTGATAATTATGTGACTGGCTTTCTGAGTTTTGAGAGTGTCTGTGATGATTATCATGTGACAGGCTTTCTGAGTTTTGAGAGTGTCTGTGGTGATTATCATGTGACAGGCTTTCTGAGTTTTGAGGGTGTCTGTAGTGATTATCATGTGACAGGCATTCTGAGTTTTGAGGGTGTCTGTGGTGATTATCATGTGACAAGCTTTCTGAGTTTTGAGAGTGTCTGGTGATTATCATGTGACAGGCTTTCTGAGTTTTGAGGCTGTCTTTGGTGATTATCTTGTGACAGGCTTTCTGAGTTTTGAGATTGTCTGTGGTGATAATTATGTGACTGGCTTTCTGAGTTTTGAGAGTGTCTGTGATGATTATCATGTGACAGGCTTTCTGAGTTTTGAGAGTGTCTGTGGTGATTATCATGTGACAGGCTTTCTGAGTTTTGAGGGTGTCTGTAGTGATTATCATGTGACAGGCATTCTGAGTTTTGAGGGTGTCTGTGGTGATTATCATGTGACAAGCTTTCTGAGTTTTGAGAGTGTCTGGTGATTATCATGTGACAGGCTTTCTGAGTTTTGAGGCTGTCTTTGGTGATTATCTTGTGACAGGCTTTCTGAGTTTTGAGATTGTCTGTGGTGAGTATCATGTGACAGGCTTTCTGAGTTTTGAGATTGTCTGTGGTGATTATCTGTGACAGGCTTTCTGAGTTTTGAGGGTGTCTGTGGTGATTATCATGTGACAGGCTTCTGAGTTTTGAGGGTGTCTGTGGTGATAATTATGTGACTGGCTTTCTTAGTTTTGAGGCTGTCTTTGGTGATTATCATGTGACAGGCTTTCTGAGTTTTGAGAGTGTCTGTGGTGATTATCATGTGACAGGCTTTCTGAGTTTTGAGGCTGTCTTTGGTGATTATCATGTGACAGGCTTTCTGAGTTTTGAGAGTGTCTGATATTTTTATCTTGTGACTGGGGCTTTCTGAGTTTTGTGTGTATCTATGGCTATTATCATGTGATTGAGGCTTTCTGAGTTTTAAGCTCTTCTTGCAAAGCCAGGTTGAGCTTATGGCATGGTATAGTGGGTGCACGTGTTTGCATGCATCTGTAAACTTTAATCTTCTCCTCTGAAACTAATTGGCTAATTAAAATGAAATTTGGCATGGAAGGTCCTTAGTTGCTATAGATTTGTATACAACATGTCTCCTCTAGATTCAAGATAGCTAGCTGCCATTATTATGAATAGCAAAAACCTAGTGGCCATTACAGGCTCATTTATGTACCAATTTTGTTGAAATTTGAAACATAGAAAATAGATTTTGGGGGATAAAACATATGTCATGTGTTTTCTTTGCAATTTTTGTTTGCACAATAATTGGATAATATGCAAATAAGGGCTATTTTTAGCCAAAATCTTTGAAATTCTTCTCTGAAATACATGGCCAATTGAAAGGAAATGAATGCGGAAAGTCCTTTTGACATGTGGTATAGATTCAAAATTGTATCCAACATATCTGTCAGAAATCCAAGATGGCTGCCATTACTATAAATAGGAAAAACCTTTTCATTTATGTACCAAATTTTTTTTTACAAATTTGACACATAGAAAAAATATGTTGGGGGATAAAACATATGTAACTAGTTTTTCTGTAAAGTTATTAGTGCAATAATTACATAATATGCAAACAAGGTCTATTTTTAGCTAAAATCTTTGAAAATGTTTTTCTCTGAAAGAACATAGCCAATAGAAAGAAAATTTATAATAAATATAGTTTGAAATAATAGATTTTGTTTATGTTTTACTGATTAGATATATTTTAAAAAGAAAACAAGGATGTTCCAGATGAGTGATACAAGCCCTACTTGGCCTTTTTTGGAGTTGTACAACGGGTTGCCATAGCAACCAAAAGTAGGTCACAGTGACCTAGAATGTAAAAAACGTAAAAATGTTTTTTTCTCAGAAATCGTAAGTTTAATGCAAAATCTGATGTTAAATTTAAGTTCCTGAGGTCCTCAAACATGTGATTTGCACATTTTGTGAAATGTCAGCGAAAAATAAGTTACACATTTTTTTTGCGTTTTTGGTCATACTTCATAAAAAGTGCAAAAATGTCTATAATGTGTGCTCATATTCAAAAATCTCTTTCTGTGAAACTGTGAGGCCTAAAGTTTTCATTTTTGGTATTTATCATCAGCTTGAGTCTCTTTACCAAGTTTGTACAAATGGTGGTCCCTGGGCTATTTTCAGGGCTACCCCAGAGGGCCTTATGTATACATTGGTTTTTATAGGAAACAGCGTTAAATATTTTCTTCTCTAAAATTATTTTATTTAAAAACTAATGAAATCTTTCCATATTTTACAACCTGGGGACATAAGCTAATAATTATAGCAAATAAGTATTGAAAATCTTTTATCTATTACTCTAAGATTTTCATATTTGGCATTTCACATCAGCTTCACTACCTTCAGGTGAGTAAAGGCCTCATTGGCCTCTTGTTTAAAAATAAATAGAATAAATAGGTTGTTCTTGTTTATTAAACTTTTTAATGTATTCACTTTTTTATTGATTGTTCTATGGATGTGTATTTCTTCCATAATTGCTCGGGATTTGAATATTTCAGTCAGAGACTCCGCAAGCCTCATCTCTGACTGAAATATTTAACCCCTCAGGTGAGATTTCCCTATCCTACATGGATACTCATAATGGATTCTTATAATCTTTACTACTCTCAGTACTTTCAGTACTTTGATTCTCTTTTTTTTATCAGGTGTATGAAGAAGGTATAGTCAAACTAAGTTTGAATTGTGCCCAGGAAGCTGCAAGGAGAAAAGTACCTTTATATATAGAATTTTCTAGTGGACAGATGCAGTCAGCGGATAAGGTATACCGTATATAGAATTTTATACCACTGTAAAATATTTGTGTTATATATAAAAGTGTTTTTTATGTCAGACTACTTTTATAAGGTTCTTTGGTAACTCTGTTGGGTTTTAAAGTATTTCTGCTTTGGGAAGGGATATGCTTTAGCAATATATAATCAATACTACAGGTTCTGTAACTTATCTCTGACGTGTAATATGTATAACAGATATAACTAGAATGTGTACTTACGAGCAAGTATATGTCTGCGTATTAGCTCTCTAAAGTGGTGCTCCAAATAGCGGAGGAAATACTAAGAAAGAAAGAACTCTCTAGGAAGAACTCACTGAAATTCCGTGGTTTGAACCAGATTTCTCTGAAGTCCTTCCGAATTCCCAAAAACTGTGAGGAAGCAGCCTTCACATGGTCAGTCCTTACCAGTCGACAAAATTTCAACCTGATCGGTCGGATAAGAAACATAGGAGGAAATGTCTCTGAAAAAAAACTGTCAGAAATGAGGAGGAATAATAATAAAATATAATAAATATTACGAGTAACAACAAGATGTCTGCTGATACGCAGATATAGTTATTCAGGGATGTACCTAATCTTAATTCCGAACCAAATGTTGGACCCGTAGGATATATCTGTGAGATTAACAAGCCATGTTTAAAAATTAAGACAATTGTTTAGTTAGTTATTAGTTTCTAGACAGAAAATATTAGAATGTTTTGTATTCAGACTGTCTTTTATTTTGAAACCAAGGGAGAGAACTAGGTGGTCACACAGATCTTAACAGGGAAAGAAAACCTTAACATTACATTTTTCCTCTTTGAAATGCTGTACAAACCCTTGAAAAAAAGGTTTTGCTTTATATTTAATTACATTGATTCCCTACATATTATTTTTTGTTTTTTTTTGTTTTTTTTTTTTGTTTCAGGAATAAATAAATTAATAAAGTGATACTTGTTTATAGTAATTTAATTAAGAAAAGTAAAAAAAAAATTACATAAATTATTGTTGATTTTGAAAGATCAACATAGCTTTTGTTATTTGTTACATAACTTTCAACTTTAAATAATAAAAGATTTTTTGTATGCAATTTTGAATGTCTTTGAGGATGATGTAATGGATCTATATGGTTAATATCTATTAAATCCCCTTACAGGGTTCTGCCCTGGACTTAATTAGGTCCCTTAGCGGCCAAGACCTCTTACCACAAAAAGGAATATTCTACCTGTTAATCCTAGCTCTTCCCATGTACAAGGAATTTTTCTTTTTAGATACAGAGCCTAAATATTTTAGATGAACCTTACAGATTCTATAATGGTGATTGATATACAGTATTACCCTGAACATGTGTTAATAAATTATTTATATTACATGTAGATATATGTATAAAAATATATGTCACTTGGAACATGTGTTTAAAAATGTTGCGTAATAATTCAATAAGTTATTCTTTTGAATAAATTAAGGATTTATATCTGCTTGTATGTTTAAATATTTAGGTCGAGGGAGATGAAGTGAGTATATAAAAATTTTACATTGGTTAAATCAGAATGAGGCTGTTCTGTTTAAAATTATCCTGTCAGTTTTCAAATTAGGATTTTATTATTGGAATGAGATAAAAAAGATTTTCATTAAGACTCTAAATTGTGAAAAAAGCTTAAAAATGTTTTTGAATGAGATAAAATTATAGACTAAGCATAGTTGTTAAAGCATGTTTATATTTAATGTCCAGAATGGAGGATTGCTTATCTAAAGAAATATGTTCAATGTTAAGAATTGGTTATTTAAAACCTAAGTCAATTCTAGAATGATAGGTAAAACGCAGACAAAAACTGATAAACTTTTGTGCAAAGATATTTCCAGGATCGGCAGTAAGAGGTACTATGATCCCTATCAGCTTGTGATTTTGATATTTCTGGGCTAAGTGAGAGGTACTATGATCCCTATCAGCTTGTGATTTTGATATTTCTGGGCTAAGTGAGAGGTACTATGACCCCTATCAGCTTGTGATTTTGATATTTCCGGGCTAAGTGAGAGGTACTGTGATCTCTATGAGCTTGTGATTTTGATATTTCTGGGCTAAGTGAGAGGTACTATGATCTCTATGAGCTTTTGATTTTGATATTTCTGGGCTAAGTGAGAGGTACTATGATCTCTATCAGCTTGTGATTTTGATATTTCTGGGCTAAGTGAGAGGTACTATGACCCCTATCAGCTTGTGATTTTGATATTTCCGGGTTAAGTGAGAGGTACTGTGACCTCTATGAGCTTGTGATTTTGATATTTCTGGGCTAAGTGAGAGGTACTATGATCTCTATGAGCTTGTGATTTTGATATTTCTGGGCTAAGTGAGAGGTACTTTGATCTCTATCAGCTTGTGATTTTGATATTTCTGGGCTAAGTGAGAGGTACTATGACCCCTATCAGCTTGTGATTTTGATATTTCCGGGCTAAGTGAGAGGTACTGTGATCTCTATAAGCTTGTCATTAAATATTTCTGGGATCAGCAAATAGGGGTATCATAATCTGTATAAGCTTTTGATTCTGATATTTCTAGGATCAACAGTGAGAGGTACTGAGATCTCTATAAGCTTGTGATTCTGATATTTCTGGGATCAGCAGTGAGAGGTACTGTGATCCCTATCAGCTTGTGATCCTGATATTTCCAGGATTGACAGTGAGAGATACTGTGATCCCTATAAGCTTGTGATTCTGATATTTCTGGGATCGGCAGTGAGAGGTACTGTGATCCCTATCAGCTTGTGATCTTGATATTTCCAGGATCGACAGTGAGAGGTACTGTGATCCCTATAAGCTTGTGATTCTGATATTTCTGGGATCGGCAGTGAGAGGTACTATGATCCCTATACCCTTGTGATTCTGATATTTCTGGGATCGGCAGTGTGAGGTACTGTAATCTCTATACCCTTGTAATTTTGATATTTCTGGGATCAGCAGTGAGAGGTACCATGATCTCTATAAGCTTGTGATTCTGATATTTCTGGGATCAGCAGGGAGAGGTACTATGATCCTTTTAAGCTTGTGATCCTGATATTTCTGAGATTGGCAGTGAGAGGTACCATGATCTCTACAAGCTTGTAATTCTGATATTTTTAAGATAGGCAGTGAGAGTTACTGTGATCTCTATAAGCTTGTGATTCTGATATTAAAGGGATCAACAGTGAGAGTTACTGTGATCTCTATAAGCTTGTGATTCTGATATTTCTGGGATTGGCAGTGAGAGGTACCATGATTTCTATAAGCTTGTGATTCTGATATTTCCGAGATCGGCATTGAGAGGTACTGTGATCTCTATAAGCTTGTGATTTTGACAATTCTGACTGCTTGTACACCGAGATCCTTATTTAGAGATTTATTTTAGATGTTAAGTATATATTACTGTTATGCCTAGTGGAATGTGAATGTTGTTGCATGTTTTTTTGTTTTTTTTTTTTTGCATGATGAATGTTACATAAAATTAGTTAAAGTTTACTAATGTTAGATAGGGTTTCAATGTTTCAGTATTCAGTGGTTTTGTTTGCCTAAAATTACTACCGAATAAAGGTAGTTTCCCCTTGAGAAATAAGACTAAAATTTCCCAATTTTACAACTAAAATTCCCCAAAAGGCAACTGCGACACACAATCAAATAGTTTTAGTTAAATCTAGTTGTCCAAAACTGTTCTGAAAGATAAAAAGTGTTAGATATTGTCACAATATAAGATCTTTGCAATGAATTTCAAAATTCTGAGCGTGCTTTGTGACATAAAAAGGTTCCAAATTTTCCCAATCTGAAAGGTAGAAGGTAGTTTTTAAAAACCATAGCAAAATCACTGGTATTGTGTTCCAGAACCTTTAAGATACACAGACTACTTTTAATCCTGCTCTTTAACTCTTTATTGTTGGAGTTACTGTGTCGATAACTGTGAATTATGCAAAACTTGCATAGAAAACCCAATTGACTTGAAGTAATTTTGCTATTTTTCCCTTACGTGAGTCAAGGTGTGATGGTAAATTAATTGTACATCCTCAATTACCATAGAATATTTCTGCACACAATAAAAGGTGCTGCTATGGCAATTTTACATATATTGAGTTGAGTTGAATAATGGTGTTTAATGTCCCAGTCAAGAATATTTCACTTATATCAAGACGTCATCAGCTATAGGCGAAAGTGCAGAAATTTTGCCGGTGCATTGCGCTGATGACATTATACAGCAGGGTTCTTTATCGTGCCACCCCTACCATGACACGTGACCTCGTTTATTTTAAGTTCCCATCCGAAAGAACTGTGACTTTCATTTTGTTATGCTGAATGCTTGGCAAAAGAACAGTCACTACCCACTTTCAGGTCTTGGGTCAGACCCAGCCGGGGTTTGAACCCACGACCTTCCACTTACCAAGTGAGCACTTTACCAACTGAGCTACCACAGTGGTTTAATTGGAAAACATTTAATACAAATTGTCGATTCTTTTGCGCATATGAAAGTGTGTCAACAAAAACATCACTTCCGATGTAAACCTCACCCTTTTTGACATGTAAAATCTCCATAACAGCAACAGTTTACTTTCTACAGGCATATTCCATGGTAACCGCTGATTTTCGTAGTGATAAGACCCAAGTAAGTAAAAAAATACAGAACCTTATTCATGTTAATTAGATTTTTATGAAAGTTTAGCATAGTTAACTGTCAGAAACACAGTGACTCAAAACAAAAGCTATTCTTAGCCTCGTCTTCCATATAAATTCATTGTTCTCATATCAGTGTCATATTAGCCCTGTTACATGAAATTTGGTTTTGAGAATAAGGCTACATTAGCCCTGTTACATGAAATTAGGTTTTTAGAATGAGGCTACTTTAGCCCTGTTACATGAAATTTGGTTTTTAGAATAAGGCTACATTAGCCCTGTTACATGAAATTAGGTTTTTAGAATGAGGCTACTTTAGCCCTGTTACATGAAATTTGGTTTTGAGAATGAGGCTACATTAGCCCTGTTACATGAAATTTGGTTTTGAGAATGAGGCTACTTTAGCCCTGTTACATGAAATTTGGTTTTGAGAATGAGGCTTCATTAGCCCTGTTACATGAAATTTGGTTTTGAGAATGAGGCTACATTAGCCCTGTTACATGAAATTTGGTTTTGAGAATGAGGCTACATTAGCCCTGTTACATGAAATTTGGTTTTGAGAATGAGGCTACATTTTTATTAGCCCTGTTACATGAAATTTGGCTTTGAGAATGAGGCTTCATTTTTATTAGCCCTGTTACATGAAATTTGGTTTTGGGAATGGGGCTACATTAGCAATGTTACATGAAATTTGGTTTTGAGAATGGGGCTACATTTTTATTAGCCCTGTTACATGAAATTTGGTTTTGGGAATGGGGCTACATTAGCAATGTTACATGAAATTTGGTTTTGAGAATGAGGCTTCATTAGCCCTGTTACATGAAATTTGGTTTTGAGAATGAGGCTACATTAGCCCTGTTACATGAAATTTGGTTTTGAGAATGAGGCTACATTAGCCCTGTTACATGAAATTTGGTTTTGAGAATGAGGCTACATTTTTATTAGCCCTGTTACATGAAATTTGGTTTTGAGAATGAGGCTTCATTTTTATTAGCCCTGTTACATGAAATTTGGTTTTGAGAATGAGGCTACATTTTTATTAGCCCTGAGGCTACATTTTTATTAGCCCTGTTACATGAAATTTGGTTTTGGGAATGGGGCTACATTAGCAATGTTACATGAAATTTGGATTTGAGAATGGGGCTACATTTTTATTAGCCCTGTTACATGAAATTTGATTTTGAGAATGAGGCTACATTAGCCCTGTTACATGAAATTTGGTTTTGAGAATGAGGCTACATTAGCCCTGTTACATGAAAAATGTGGTTTTGAGAATGAGGCTACATTAGCTCGTTACATAAAATTAGGTTTTGAGAATGAGGCTACATTTTTATTAGCCCTGTTACATGAAATTTGGTTTTGAGAATGAGGCTACATTTTTATTAGCCCTGTAACATGAAATTTTGTTTTGAGAATGAGGCTACATTTATATTAGCCCTGTTTTATTGAATTTAATTTTGAGAATGAGGCTACGATTTTAAAATTTAGCTTGGGTGTTAAAAGAAAACATTATATTATAAAACTTAAAGATAAGATTTTCAAATCAGGAGTTTTTAGAATTAAACTGGCAATAAAAAGAAATGAATATTTTGGATCGAAATGAGTGGGAGGTGGGGGAGGGGGGTTATAAAAAAAAGAGTTTAAATTGACACTGAAATTATAAAAATATATATTTTATTATAATTTTGGATTGAAATTAGGACCAAATTTGTATATCCCATACTTCAGGAAATGTCAGAATCATGCAGGTCGTTTAATTGGTTTTAAATGCAGTAGTTGTTGTCATTTATAGAATGTTACTTATGTTGCATGATGATTGCATAGAAAAAAAACTTTTAATATGTAGTTTCATTTTGCATCAAAATTTGAACTGAAAATGATAAATGATGACCAAATAATTTATCTTGAACTATAAAAAAATTAATTATTTTTTTATACATTTTATAAACTGGGGATATAGAAGTAACTGACAAACTCTAGTATTTGAATGTCAGATCCAAATGAATCCTTTAAACCCCAAACCGAGACTTGAAAGTAGGTAGTGACTGTTGGTTAAGTTCTTGGCATTACGAAATGGAAGTCACGGTTCTTTCTGATGGGAACTTAAAATTAATGAAATCCTGTGTCATGGTAGGTATGGCACGACAAAGAACCCTGCTGTATAATGCCATCAGTGCAACACGCAGGAAAAATTTCTGCACTTTCGCCTATAGCTGGCAACGTCTCAATATAAGTGAAATTGGACGTTAAACACCATTACTCAACTCAATTCTGAATTAATAAAACACCATTACTCAACTCAATTCTGAATTAATAATAATACACAGCACTTATGGATGACGGTCGACATTAAGTGCTGCTAAAGCATGATATCAATGATAATTAGTGAAATAAGGAACAAAGTTGGCATTTTAACCCTATAAAAATAAGCAGTGAGGCCATTTATGATTAACGTCTGGCCCCAGTTTCACAACCAAATCTTATCTAAGATTTAAAACTGAAATTTAGCAAATTTTTATTAATAAATCTCATTTTTAAATTTGGTTAAACATTCATTTTAAAATTAAATTCAGATACGTAATTGTATTTTGATTTGATCTTAAAATTGATATCTTAAAAAAAATTGATATCTTAAAAAAAGTGATATCTTAAAAAATGATATCTTAAACAATTCTACATCTAAACAAATAATAAAATTATTAAGATGTCAAATTTTTCAGATTTAAATTAAGGAAAATCTTAGTTGTAAGGAATAAGGAATGATTGTGAAACTTGAGCCTGATGTATAATGGCCTCCATGACAACAAATTGGTAAATATTGGTAAAGTTCTGGGTGTAATAATGGTGTATTACACATTGTAATAATGGTGTATAACATATTAGTTAAGATTCTTTTCCTTATGTTGAGGCTATTATTTTTGATATGGTGTAGGGAAACTCAGAGTGCCCAGAAAAAATGGATCTACTATAATTTGCAAGCAGGTTTACTTATGAAATAATTTAGCTCTGAAAATTTGCTGAAGTGTGATTCTAAACGAAGCAGTTAGGGCAATTTTTATTTTTAACTTACATATAAGTCCAGTAACGGAATGAGGCACTAGGAAAAAGAAGAAAAATCATTTAAATATATTAAATATGTATTTAAATTTTAGAAGCCTGCCAAAGAAGACACAAAATGCGAACCCTGGACTCATCTTGCCAAACACAAGCTTGAAGTGGAACGAGAACTGAAATCAATGACCGATCTTAACTATATTATTATAAGACCTGCTATAGTGTATGGACTGGGTGATAAAAATGGCTTAAGTAAGTTGAAATATATTTTTTAATTAAAATTATATATATATATATATATATATATATATATATATATATATATATATATATATGTATATATATATATATACAGTCATCTTCCATAAACCAGCTTTGTGTTGGACCAAGGACTTTGGCTGGTTTTTAGAAAGACTGGTGTTTACAAGTTAAGCTGGCCCCAGTTTCACCATTTTTCCAAAAGAACAAATTTCTTCATTTTAAATTTAGCATTATTCTCTTTTGAAACTATATGTAATCATTTTTGACCAAACTAATGACAGATGTTATAAGTTGGAAGTGTTAATATATATCTTGGCAATTATTAAAATTATTAAGATTTCAAATTTTACAGATTTTAGTTGGTTTAAGATAAAAAAAATCTTAGTTAAGAAATGATTGTTAAACTGGGGCCACTGGGGCCGTGTTAAACTGGGGCCCTGTGAAACTTGGGCCACTGGGGCTGTGCTAAACTTGGGCCTTGGGAAAATGGGGCCACTGGGGCTGTGTTAAACTGGGGCCACTGGGGCCGTGTTAAACTGGGGCCCTGTGAAACTGGGGGCCAGTCTGATTATGATTGTTTTCAGAAGTTTGTCATATCTTTCGTTGTGAATAGCTGGAAAATTGTTTATGCGAACTAGGTTAAACAACATTGCAATGTTTAGACAGATACTCTGTTTTATAGATATATAATTATATAGATATACAACATATTTTATTGTATTGTATATTATTATTACCCTACCTCTGACTAAATTCTATGATAGTGGTTGGCTAAATTGAATCATATGACCAACCCAGTATCATTCCGTACATAGCCGCACGCGCAAAAATACTGGGTCAGCAAGGTGGATACCGGGTGGGTTAGAGTTACGTCCCCTGTTGCTAACGTAAACGTCAACAAAAATCACCCAGTTTTAACTCTTTGTATACGTCACAAGTACGCCATTTTACAAAATTCTACTGTGATGGGGCGGTTCAATATTTCTTTTATTATTACTTATTTATTTATTTACTTTGAAGTTCAAATGTTATATTAATAAATAACATGCATTAAACCTTATTAAGTGTAATATTGTTGTAATATTTTATTGCAGTCGGATAATTTTTTTTTATCAAGTTTTAATTTCTTTCATCAGCAATCTTTCTATTTTAAAAGATAGATCTAGCATGGGGTCATCGGTAGGGTAAAAAAGTTACATGGTTTGTAAGTGTCCGGTACAGAATGATACAGGCTCACGCCTCACCCAGTATCTTTTCTACTGACCCTGTATCATTCCGTACCGGACACTAACAAACCATGTAACTTATATTATATATCATTATTATTATTTAATTTTTTTTCTTGCAGCTCCAAGATTGATAATTGGTGCAATATATAAATATATACAACAGAAAATGAAAGTAAGGACTTTTTATTTAAAAGCTCACCTGTTCATCACCTATGCAAAAGTAGAAAAAATGTGTCGTTACCTTGACTTGAGCAAACATCTAAATTAAAGCACTCTCACATTTTACATGATTGAGTCATTCATCTCCATTGAGATAACAGTATTGAATCAAGTCATTCATCTTATTGAAATTACAGTATTGAATTTAGTCATTCATCTCCATAGAGATTACAGTATTGAATTGAGTCATTCATCTCCATTGAGATTACAGTATTAAATTGAGTCATTCATCTTTATTGAGATTACAGTATTGAATTAAGTCATTCATCTCCATTGAGATTACAGTATTGAATCGAGTCATTCGTCTCAATTGAGTTTACAGTATTGAATTGAGTCATTCATATTTATTGAGATTACAGTATTGAATTGAGTCATTCATCTCAGTTGAGATTACAGTATTGAATTGAGTCATTCATATTTATTGAGATTACAGTATTGAATTAAGTCATTCATCTCCATTGAGATTACATTATTGAATTGAGTCATTCATCTTCATTGAGATTTCAGTATTGAATTGAGTCATTCATTTTCATTGAGATAAAGTGTTAAATTGAGTCATTCATCATCATTGAGTCATTCATCTTCATTGACATAGTGTTGAATTGAGTCATTCATTGTCATTGAGATAACTTGAATTGCCTCATTTATCGTCATTGAGATAACTTGAATTGCCTCATTTATCGTTATTGAGATAACTTGAATTGCCTCATTTATCGTCATTGAGATAAAATTTTTGAATTAAGTCAATTCATCATCATTGAGATAACTTGAATTGCCTCATTTATAGTCATTTAGATAACTTGAATTGCCTCATTTATCGTCATTGAGATAACAGTTTTGAATCAAATCATTTTGTCGTCTTTGAGATATTTGCATTTCTTGTTATTTCTTCTTGCTTCTTTTAGTTGGAGATTTCTCCAGAACATTCCAGAACATTCATGAAGATAACTTGTCAGATTATATTTTAAAACTTTTTAGAAATAATGAGTTGAGAATGAAGCTTTTTGCTTTATTTGTTTTTTTAAGCGAACCCAAATCTTTTTGGGTATATTTTAGACCAAAATTGCATCAATTTATAAATTTGTTTCATTTGCTTTGACATAAAGTCATCTAATAACAGCTAAATCTGGTTTTATTCCTGATTATATTTTTTAGATGTTATGGACAAAAGATTTGAATATGAACACAGTACATGTGAATGATTTATGTAGAGCTGTGTGGCATCTTTGTAATAATAGAAAACTAGGGGAAACATATCACGTTGTAGATACAGGCAATACCAGTAAGTGTGGCATCTTTGTTATAATAGAAAACTAGGTGAAACTTATCACGTTGTAGATACAGGCAATACTAGTAAGTGTGGCATCTTTGTAATAATAGAAAACTAGGTGAAACATATCACATTGTAGATACAGGCAATACCAGTAAGTGTGGCATCTTTGTAATAATAGAAACAAGGTAAAACATATCACATTGTAGATACAGGCAATACCAGTAAGTGTGGCATGTTTGTTATAATAGAAAACTAGGGGAAACATATCACGTTGTAGATACAGGCAATACCAGTAAGTGTGGCATGTTTGTTATAATAGAAAACTAGGGGAAACATATCACGTTGTAGATACAGGCAATACCAGTAAGTGTGGCATGTTTGTTATAATAGAAAACTAGGGGAAACATATCACGTTGTAGATACAGGCAATACTAGTAAGTGTGGCATCTTTGTAATAATAGAAAACTAGGTGAAACATATCCATGGTAGATACAGGCAATACCAGTAAGTGTGGCATCTTTGTAATAATAGAAAACTAGGTGAAACATATCACATTGTAGATTCAGGCAATACCAGTAAGTGTGGCATCTTTGTAATAATAGAAAACTAGGTGAAACATATCACATTGTAGATACAGGCATTACCAGTAAGTGTGGCATCTTTGTAATAATAGAAAACTAGGTGAAACATATCACATTGTAGATACAGGCAATACCAGTAAGTGTGGCATGTTTGTAATAATAGAAAACTAGGGGAAACATATCACATTGTAGATACAGGCATTACCAGTAAGTGTGGCATCTTTGTAATAATAGAAAACTAGGTGAAACATATCACATTGTAGATACAGGCATTACCAGTAAGTGTGGCATCTTTGTAATAATAGAAAACTAGGTGAAACATATCACATTGTAGATACAGGCATTACCAGTAAGTGTGGCATCTTTGTAATAATAGAAAACTAGGTGAAACATATCACATTGTAAATACAGGCAATACCAGTAAGTGTGGCATCTTTGTAATAATAGAAAACTAGGTGAAATATATCATGTTGTAGATACATGCAATACCAGTAAGTGTGGCATCTTTGTAATAATAGAAAACTAGGAGAAACATATAACATTGTAGATACAGGCAATACCAGTAAGTGTGGAATGTTTCTAATAATAGAAACAAGGTGAAACATATGACGTTGTAGATACAGGCAATACCAGTAAGTGTGACATCTTTGTAATAATAGAAAACTAGGAGAAACATATCACGTTGTAGATACAGGCAATACCAGTAAGTGTGGCATCTTTGTAATAATAGAAAACTAGGTGAAACATATCACGTTGTAGATACAGGCAATACCAGTAAGTGTGGCATCTTTGTAATAATAGAAAACTAGGTGAAACATATCACGTTGTAGATACAGGCAATACCAGTAAGTGTGGCATCTTTGTAATAATAGAAAACTAGGTGAAACATATCACGTTGTAGATACAGGCAATACCAGTAAGTGTGGCATCTTTGTAATAATAGAAAACTAGGTGAAACATATCACGTTGTAGATACATGCAATACCAGTAAGTGTGGCATCTTTGTAATAATAGAAAACTAGGTGAAACATATCACATTGTAGATACAGGCAATACCAGTAAGTGTGGCATCTTTGTAATAATAGAAAACTAGGTGAAACATATCACATTGTAGATACAGGCAATACCAGTAAGTGTGGCATCTTTGTAATAATAGAAAACTAGGTGAAACATATCACATTGTAGATACAGGCAATACCAGTAAGTGTGGAATGTTTGTAATAATAGAAAACTAGGTGAAACATATCACATTGTAGATACAGGCAATACCAGTAAGTGTGGCATGTTTGTAATAATAGAAAACTAGGGGAAACATATCACATTGTAGATACAGGCAATACCAGTAAGTGTGGCATCTTTGTAATAATAGAAAACTAGGTGAAACATATCACATTGTAGATACATGCAATACCAGTAAGTGTGGCATCTTTGTAATAATAGAAACAAGGTAAAACATATCATGTTGTAGATACATGCAATACCAGTAAGTGTGGCATCTTTGTAATAATAGAAAACTAGGTGAAATATATCACTTTGTAAATACAGGCAAATCCAGTAAGTGTGGCATCTTTGTAATAATAGAAACAAGGTGAAATATATCACATTGTAAATACATGCAATTCCAGTAAGTGTGGCATCTTTGTAATAATAGAAAGCTAGGTGAAATATATCACATTGTAAATACAGGCAAATCCAGTAAGTGTGGCATCTTTGTAATAATAGAAACAAGGTGAAACATATCACATTGTAGATACAGGCAATACCAGTAAGTGTGGCATCTTTGTAATAATAGAAACAAGGTGAAACATATCACATTGTAGATACATGCAATAGCAGTATGTGTGGAATGTTTGTAATAATAGAAAACTAGGGGAAACATATCACATTGTAGATACAGGCAATACCAGTAAGTGTGGCATCTTTGTAATAATAGAAAACTAGGTGAAACATATCACATTGTAGATACAGGCAATACCAGTAAGTGTGGCATCTTTGTAATAATAGAAAACTAGGTGAAACATATCACATTGTAGATACAGGCAATACCAGTAAGTGTGGCATCTTTGTAATAATAGAAACAAGGTGAA
Organism: Tegillarca granosa; assembly: GCA_029721355.1. NCBI lineage: Eukaryota > Metazoa > Mollusca > Bivalvia > Arcoida > Arcidae > Tegillarca > Tegillarca granosa. The sequence goes on along the minus strand of JARBDR010000300.1, from coordinate 9,377 downwards.
ACATATCACATTGTAGATACATGCAATACCAGTAAGTGTGGCATCTTTGTAATAATAGAAACAAGGTTAAACATATCACATTTTAAATACAGGCAAATCCAGTAAGTGTGGCATCTTTGTAATAATAGAAAACTAGGTGAAATATATCACATTTTAAATGCAGGCAAATCCAGTAAGTGTGGCATCTTTGTAATAATAGAAACAAGGTGAAACATATCACGTTGTAGATACATGCAATACCAGTAAGTGTGGCATCTTTGTAATAATAGAAAACTAGGTGAAATATATCACATTGTAAATACAGGCAAATCCAGTAAGTGTGGCATCTTTGTAATAATAGAAACAAGGTGAAACATATCACGTTGTAGATACATGCAATACCAGTAAGTGTGGCATTTTTGTAATAATAGAAACTAGGTGAAGCATATCACATTGTAGATACAGGCAATACCAGTAAGTGTGGCATCTTTGTAATAATAGAAAACTAGGTGAAACATATCACATTGTAGATACAGGCAATACCAGTAAGTGTGGCATCTTTGTAATAACATGTATAATTACAAGCGTAAAAACTTCTTGGCTACATATCAATAAGATTGATTTTAACTATGATTTTTTTTTGATTTTTTCAGCACAAGGTAGAATTAGTGAACTAGTGTCAGAAATATTCAATATTAATCACGAGTTTTTAGGATCCATATTTTCAAATCTGGCCAAGGTAAGTAGATTAGACTGGCCCCCTGTTGTTATTCAGTAGAATAGACTGGTCCCCTGTTGTTTTCAGAAGATGTTTGAATTTCTCCATTTTTCACATTAACATGCTGGATATTTTCTCCAATTTTCACATCAGCATGCTGAATATTTTCTCAAATTTTTCATATGAACATTCTAAATATTTTCTCAAATTTTCCTATTAACAGGCTGAATATTCTCTCCAAGTTTCACATCAACATGCTGAATATTTTCTCCAATTTTCACAATGATAGATATTTTTTCCAATTTTCACATGAACATGCTAGATATTTTCTCCAGTTTTCATATCAACATGCTGAATATTTTCTCCAATTTTCACATCAAATATTTTCTCTTACTTTATATCAATAATGGAATAATGGAAAATATTTAACTGATAAAACTTATATTTTCACAGCAGTGAAATACATATATTTTCACCAGTGAAAATATATGTATATCACTCTGAATTCCTACACATTTAATTTAGAGGTTTTTAGCTCACCTGAGCACAAAGTGCTCATGTGAGCTATTGGTATCAATAGAGGCAGACCCTCCAACGTCCGTCCGTCCGTCCGTCAACAATTGCTTCAAACGACTTCTTCTCAGAAACCTCTGGTCACATTTTGTTTAAACTTGGTCAAAAGCGTCTATAGAACAATGCCTTTCAGATTTGTGTTTTTGGTTGCAAGAGCTACCAAAGGTGGGTCACAATGACCTACATAGTTAAAAACCAAAAAAAAATCTTCTTCTCCAAAACCACTTCTCTGAGATAAAATCTGATGTGATATTTGGAATCTACGGCATCTTATATACCAAGTTTGTGAATTTCAATAATTTTTGTGAATAATTAGGTTACGCGTTTTTGCGTTTATTTTTTGTATTTTGAAAATTGTACTTTTTTACAAAAATTACAATAATGAATGAATTTAGGTTAACTCTTTTCCCAAACATAATTTCTTATGTGAAGAAACATATGTTTGACAACTTTCATGAAATTCTGTAAAATACAAGTCGCTTTTTTCAGCCTTTTTCATTTTCAATTCTAGCAACCCAAGGGTCGAGGGTTCAAATCCCAGTGGAGCCACTTTTTTTTTTCAATTTTTTTATTTTTTTTTTTTTATTTTCTGAATTTTTTGACTTAAAATGGTGCCTGGAAGAGATTTTATGAATTTTAAGTGTAATTTTTTTTTTTTTTTTTTTTTTTTTTTTTTTGACATACATGTGATACTGCAACCCAAGGGTCAACTGTTCAAATCCCAGTGGAGCCTTTTTTTTTTTTTTTTAAAAATTTTTATGACTTACAATGGTGCATGGAAGAAATGTTTGAATTTTTACTTTTTATGTTGCCATAGCTACATTGACCTAAATCGTTGACAACCAAAAAAAAAAAAATTTCTTCTCGAAAACCACTTCACTGATATAAAATCTGGTTTGATGTTTGGCATCTAAAGCATCTTATAAACCAAGTTTGTGAATTCCAACAATTTTGTGATAAAATTGTTTTGCGTTTATTTTTTATACATTGTAAATAATGTACCCCCGGTTACCTCTGGGCATTTTAACACATTATCAAGTTATATCAACAGTGATATCCACCCATAAATCAATGGTGAATTAAAGTTTTAAATAAAATGCAAATAGATTTCACCTTTTGTGTTGTTTATTTCATTAATTATTATTTTTTTAAGTGTTTGTTGATCAATCATCATGATTCTGTAAGTAATACACATCGAAGTCGCCATTTGTTTACAAGTAAACAATGTGACTTTTTTCATTAACTCCCAACGTTTGAGGTGCACCAACATGCCGCTTTCTATTTGTAATTGTCTGCAGTCAAATTATTATTGTTATTCGTGTGTTACATTATTTGTGAATTGAGTTTAGAGAATTTTCGTTTCAATCAAAATTCAATATTTTAACACCCGTAGGCCTCCATGTATGTATGTACATTTTAGGATATGGCAATGCAAAGATGGAACAAGTCCCGATTCACGCAAATAAAAGGTTAAAAAAAATAATTATTTTAAATCATATTTCAAGCATATTTTAATGTAATTTTCATCTTAGAAAGGCATTTTTTTATCGTGTCTGTCGGCTGGAACAATCACATGGTCATATCAGGAATTCCCATAACGTCACTTCCTGTTTTCATCAGAAAAAATGTCTTTGATGTTAACTAGTGTACCGACAAGATTCTGTATTGCACGATTTTCTCGGCAGTAAACATTGATTTTAATCAACTTTCATAGAAAATTAAAGCACTTATTTAAGGTATGATTTTTTTGAGTTTACTTAAAAACGTAAATACATTGCACATACTGGTTTCAGGTTACGATGCAATGGCGACAATACACAATGAAGTAACTGTGTGAAAACAACAATTTTTTGTTTAAATAATTGAAAACAATGAAGTTTCTTCTTGATTTTATTAAATCTTTATATCAAGCATTCTGTATCACATATAACAACTGCATTTCAGCAAAAACGTGTCCGTATTTAGAGGTAAAAAATTGCCGTCCGAATTTAGAGGAAATTTAAAAATTATTAAAATTTAAAAATTAAGGTGTCTGAAAACAAAGAGGGCCCGAAAACATTGAAGGATTACGGGTAGTACACAAATGTACCAAAATTACAATATTAATAAATTTAGGTAAACCCTTTTTCCAAACATCGTTTTCTTATGTGAAGAAACAAATGTTTAAACAATTTCCATGAAATTCTGTAAAATACAAGTCACTTTTTTCTACCTTTTTCTTTTTCAATTCTAGAAATCCAAGGGTTGAGGGTTCAAATCCCAGTGAGACCACTTTTTTTAAAAAAAAATATTTCTGAATTTTATGACTTACAATGGTGCATTGAAGAGATGTTATGAATTTTTACTTTTTAGTGAATTATTATTTTTGAAATACATGTGATACTGATATGTAGATTAAGCTAAAACCTTGAATTTATTTTTTTTTTTTTTTTTTTTTTTTTTTTTTTTTTTTTTTTTTTTTTTTTTTTGTTATGGATAGGAACTCTGCCATCCATCCATACATCCATCAAAAGACTTCTTCTCAGACACTACTGGTCACATTTCATTCTTTTAGTCAATAGCACTTAAATTTAGACCATTGCCATTCTCATTTGTGTTTCTGGTCGCTTTTGCTACCAAAAGTAGGTCACAGTGACCTATATAGCTAAAAACCAAAACATTAAAAATAATGTTATCTGAAACCACTTCTGTTGAGGCAACATGTTATGACTTAACCAGGTATTATCAAGTACATTTAAAATATGTTACATGTTAAACTCAGGTGAGCAAATTAGGGCCATCTTGGGCCTCTTGTTTTAAACTAGAGTTACTCCCCTTTCATTATTGCAAATGGGTGCCCTGTACTTATTTCTTGTCACACTTCAGTGCCGCAGGTTTTTCTGAATTACATCAACCATTTGAAGAGCGAATAACAGTGTACCTTGTCAATGTTGTTTATTATCATCTGTACGTTGAGGACACAATCCATTGTTGTAATTAACCAAACATGTCAGATATAAAGCAATTCAAAAAGTGATATAAAAAAAAAAGAACATTTAACAGTGAAATATGAATATGAATTTTATTTTGTCGATTGAAGGGAAAAAATATTAATTTCTCACTTCACTCAACAAAATAAAATTCATATTCATACTTCACTGTTAAATATCCTCTATTTATGTTCACATGAATATGCTAAATATTATCTCCAATTTTCACATCTACATGCTGAATATTTTTTCTCCAATTTTCACATCAACATGTTAAATATTTTCTCTTATTTTCACATCAATATGCTTGATAATATCTCCAATTTTCACATCAACATGCTAAATATTATCTCCAATTTTTACTTCAACATGCTGAATATTTTCTCCAATCTTCACATGAACATGTTAAAATTATATTTTCTCTTATTTTCACATCAACATGCTGAATATTTTCTCCCAATTTTAACATTAACAAGTTTTATCTATATTTTACTTTATTATGATGAAAAGATTTGTTTTAATTTCAGGTCAACATGTCCAATGTAGTAGAAGATATTAATGAGAAACATATGAAACCTTGGGCGGACGCTTGTCAAGTAGACGGAATAGCTAACACACCTTTAAATCCATTTATAGATCAAGTATGCATAATTATATATAGTAAATACTAAGAATCGTGTGCTTCCAACTTCAAAGACATATATTTGACATCAGAAAAAAATTTATATAAAATTTTAGATCGTATTTAAACTTAAAGCTGCATTAAGTTTTCAATTTTCTGAAATTTTTTTTTGGTTTTCTAAAAATATATTTCTTTAAAAATAGATAACTTCTAATCACAATCCGTAAAATTCATTTTCAAAAATTTCATTCCTTTTAGCTGTAAATTAACGGAATCCTCTAACGGGTTGGTCAATGTTTATCAATGATTAAATTATGTGCATGCACACAGATGTATAGAAACTCCAATTAATCGAAAGTGAAATAAAAAAAAAAAAAAAACTTAAGATATGTCAGCATGCACTGAAAGAAGCATGAAGTAGTATTACTTATTGAAGTAAAATAGAACATTTAACATTGAAGTCATGTATTGTGTCTAGTGAAGTGAGAAGGTCAGTATTTTAACTCATTGATGCAGTATTTTCTATTTATTATATAGCAATATATGTTTCACATAGAAGTTAAATGATAAATTCTGAGGTGTTAGCTTGATATATATATATATATATATATATATATATATATATATATATATATATATATATATATATATATATATATATATATAGTGCAACTCCCAAATACTGGTCCTTCTAAAAACCGATCACCTCCAAAAACCGAACACGTGAGACCGGTCATGAATTTATACTTCTTTGTTTATATTAAAATAAAATTCTATAAACTGGTCCCTCTGAATTCCGAACATTGGCCTTTTTTAAGTGCCGAAATCATGTAACATCTTAATGATTTACTTCCAATAACCAGCCTTAGGGAGTCGCAATGCATCAATGAACCCTAACAAACAGTTGACTTTTATCTGTTAATCCCATTACTGAAAAAACAATGTATTTTAATTCGCACATTATTGTACTGGTAGACCGGATTACCTGTACAGATATGCTTGAATAAATCATTTAATTGATTTTAATTTGTTTCATTTATTGTTCAATAATCTAATTATTGCAATTATGGTTTTTCTGATGGTTTTAATTTCTTTATTTTGAGTTTTTTACCCGTCAAGTACCCCTCACTTGAATGTGATCAAAACGCTTTATAAAATAATTATGTTTATATCACCAGCGCAATGCAAAAATATTAAGAAATATTTTTATGTTAAAAAATTGTTTATTTCCTTCTTTTTTTTTATTTAGACACTTTTAAACAATATTATTACTATTTAATATCAAAACATTCCCGTCACCATGATCCGGAAACCAGTCACTAGAGATACTGAATAGGCTTGTAATTAACGAATCAGTCCTCGTTTTAAGTGATTTAGATAATACTTTTGCTTCATATGTTGTAAATAGTGCAACCAATTTATAAAAAAAATATATTTTGAAAAATAACTGACAATGTTTCATTTTCAACTGGAAACAGACAAACACAAGATAACATTGATAATTTTTATACAAGATATTAAATATTGTTTTGTTTTGTTTGTTTTTTTTTTTTTTTTTTCAGGAACTCCTGTATAAAAAGAATCTTTATATGGATGGAACCAAATTACTACAGACTGGTTTTACACTAAATTATCCCGAGTTAACCGTAGAATCTCTAAAACAGGTACATTTTACCACAGTTAGAAACACCGCAGAGTGGGGTAGTTGTTTTAGAGAGCAGGCAAAATTTGTTCAGCGTGGGGTTGAAAATGAATGCTTTAGGCACAAGACAAGACTCGTTCTCAAAACAGCATGGAGTAAATAATAGGGTTTAGGTCCAAGAATTTTTTTTTTTTTCGTTTAAATAGCAAATACACAGTCAGTTTTGGGATGTTGTAGTAGAGTTGTGTTTTTACACCCAATGAAGATTTTCTCACTTCACATATATCTAGAAACATTCAGTGCTAGGAATGGCCAGAAAAAAATCCATTGACCTTAAACAAGGGAACTTACAAACTTCCTCACATCAAATTCTGATGAACATTTGATTTAATTTGATTTACAGGGTTTTACATCCCAGTCAAGAATATTTAACTTATATTTAGACCTCACCAACTAGTGAAGTTAAGTGGCAGACATTATTACCTTTGCAGTATGCTTAGGGCAATGTGCAGGGAGAGTTTCTTTAGTGCGCCATGCATGCCATGACACAGGGGATTGGTTTTTAAGGTCTCCTCTAAAGGACCCCATGACTTTAATTTCTAAATGCTGAGTGCTTGGCGAAAGAACAGTCACTACCAAATATTCAAGTCTTGGTCAGACCTGACCAGGATTTGAACCCCAACCTCCCACATAGGAAGTGAGCACATTTACTGAACATGCTCATGTTTGGTTAGAACTTATATAGTGAAAGAACCTTTGACCATTTAAAATTCATTTTAAACCTTGTGGTCATTGACGCTATTAAAAACCATGTGGTCATTGAAGCTATTAAACCATGTGGTCATTGAAGCTATAAACCATGTGGTCATTGAAGCTATTAAACCATGTGGTCATTGAAGCTATTAAACCATGTGGTCATTAACGCTATTAAAAACCATGTGGTCATTGAAGCTATTAAACCATGTGGTCAATTGAAGCTATTAAACCATGTGGTCATTGACGCTATTAAAACCATGTGGGTCCATTGAAGCTATTAAACCATGTGGTCATTGAAGCTATTAAACCATGTGGTCATTGAAGCTATTAAATCCATGTGGTCATTGAAGCATTAAACCATGTGGTCATTGCACGCTATTAAACCATGTGGTCATTGAAGCTATTAAACCATGTGGTCATTCGAAGCTATTAAACCATGTGGTCATTGAAGCTATTAAACCATGTGGTCATTGAACGCTATTAAAACCATGTGGTCATTGAAGCTATTAAACCATGTGGTCAATTGAAGCTATTAAAACCATGTGGTCATTGAACGCTATTAAACCATGTGGTCATTGAAGCTATTAAACCCAATGTGGTTCATTGAAGCTTATTAAACCATGTGGTCATTGAAGCTATAAAACCATGTGGTCATTGAAGCTATTAAACCATGTGGTCATTGAAGCTATTAAAAACCATGTGGTCATTGAAGCTATTAAACCATGTGGTCATTGAAGCTATAAAATGTGGTCATTGAAGCTATTAAACCATGTGGTCATTGAAGCTATTAAACCATGTGGTCATTAACGCTATTAAAAACCATGTGGTCATTGAAGCTATTAAACCAAGTGGTCATTGAAGCTATTAAACCATGTGGTCATTGAAGCTATAAAACCATGTGGTCATTGAAGCTATTAAACCATGTGGTCAATGAAGCTATTAAACATGTGGTCATTGACGCTATTAAAAACCATGTGGTCATTGAAGCTATTAAACCATGTGGTCATTGAAGCTATTAAACCATGTGGTCATTGAAGCTATTAAACCATGTGGTCATTGAAGCCATTAAACCATGTGGTCATTAACGCTATTAAAAACCATGTGGTCATTGAAGCTATTAAACCATGTGGTCATTGAAGCTATTAAACCATGTGGTCATTGAAGCTATTAAACCATGTGGTCATTAACGCTATTAAAACCATGTGGTCATTGAAGCTATTAGACCATGTGGTCATTGAAGCTATTAAAAACCATGTGGTCATTGAAGCTATTAAACCATGTGGTCATTGAAGCTATAAAATCATGTGGTCATTGAAGCTATTAAACCATGTGGTCATTGAAGCTATTAAACCATGTGGTCATTAACGCTATTAAAACCATGTGGTCATTGAAGCTATTAAACCAGTGGTTATTGAAGCTATTAAACCATGTGGTCATTGAAGCTAAAAAACCATGTGGTCATTGAAGCTATTAAACCATGTGGTCAATGAAGCTATTAAACCATGTGGTCATTGACGCTATTAAAACCATGTGGTCATTGAAGCTATTAAACCATGTGGTCATTGAAGCTATTAAACCATGTGGTCATTGAAGCTATTAAACCATGTGGTCATTGAAGCCATTAAACCATGTGGTCATTAACGCTTTAAAAACCATGTGGTCATTGAAGCTATTAAACCATGTGGTCATTGAAGCTATTAAACCATGAAACTATTAAACCATGTGGTCATGAAGCTATTAAACCATGTGGTCATTAACGCTATTAAAAACCATGTGGTCATTGAAGCTATTAACCATGTGGTCATTGAAGCTATTAAAACCATGTGGTCATTGAAGCTATTAAACCATGTGGTCATTGAAGCTATAAAACCATGTGGTCATTGAAGCTATTAAACCATGTGGTCATTGAAGCTATTAAACCATGTGGTCATTAACGCTATTAAAAACCATGTGGTCATTCAAGCTATTAAACCATGTGGTCATTGAAGCTATTAAACCATGTGGTCATTGAAGCTATAAAACCATGTGGTCATTGAAGCTATTAAACCATGTGGTCATTAACGCTATTAAAAACCATGTGGTCATTGACTATTAAACCCTTGGTCATTGAAGCTATTA
>JARBDR010000299.1:0-40921 GCA_029721355.1 Tegillarca granosa | reverse complement strand
GCAGAGTGAAATGTTTCTGATATAGCCCACAGCAAACCTTATACCAATACAAATTGAATTATACCTTATCTCTGATAGTAAGTTAGGAAACTGACCACTGAATGGACATAGTGATCCCCCCAGGATGAAGTGAAGTGATCCCCCCCAGGAGTGCTACTTAGTACTATAGATATTGTAATCATGTATGGAGGCTGTTTTACTGTACAACTTTCTTATCATGAATGTAGGAACATGCTTAAAGGTAAAAAATATATATAATTACTGTAATACATGTGTATCAAACATATATACCGGTATATAATACATGTATATCAAACATATATATATATAATACTACAATACATTTTCTGGTATATCAAATATTATCCACTTTATCTTGATATAAGTAAGCTCAACCTGATTATAATTATTTGTTTTTATGATATATATATATGAATATGGTTCTTTGATGTGAGTTTGGTGTGGGTCGTTGGGTTTGATGTGGGTGGGTAGGTTTGGGGTTGAACCTATTTTGTGATATTTTTCTTCCAAGAATGTTAAAACATCACAGGATGTTTCTTGAAACATGTATATCATAGTTGTGTACCTTTGCTGTATATATTTATATATATTCACTACTTTAAAGACTATATGTGAACTTATGATAGTTGTTTCAGCAGCCTTTTAAACATATCAAGGTTAATTAACTTATTTGATCAAACCAAACAGTTTTTAACCAAGAATATTGAAACTTCTCAGATTCACAATTTTCTTTTTATATCAAAAATCTGTATCTTTAGTTTATGACTGCACTGTAAAGAATTTTCTCAGGATTTCATTTTCCATTTTCCAGACTTTTGAACTTTGTTGTTTTAAGCAAAATGTTATAGAGGTGTCAGATTTTGTGAATTCCACTCTTCCTACAGATTAATCTAGGATCTTGTAAAAATTACAGAACATTACTATATACATCAAAGATATTGAAATCACCTTAACAAACTATTACAGGATATTTTCTCATTTTTCAAGACTTTGGAACATAAAAAAAGTTTTTTTTAACAAAAAGTGTCTAATGTCATGAATTCAACTTCTACAGTTTTTGTCAAGATCCTTGAAACTTCACTAAATGTTTCCATTTAGGTCAAAGATGTCAATATGATTTTTCCCCCATTTTCAAGCTTTTATTTTAGTTTGTTTTTAGCAATCTTTATCTAAACGGAGGGGTTCTAACTCTCACCACAGTTTTCAGTCAGACACCTTGAAACTTATAATGTTTAGAAATATAAGTTGATGAATGGTACCGATGACTTTGTGGCATTATTTAAGATTTATTGCTGCATTATGTCAACATTTGAGCCACCTCACAATCTGAATGTGACTGGTTTTTACAGACATTTTGTAGTATGTATTATTGACAATAAAGTCTGTGTATAAAGAGCACCTGTCTAAAACCACCTGTCTATAATCACCTGTCTAAAACCACCTGTCTATAATCACCTGTCTAAAACCACCTGTCTAAAACCACCTGTCTAAAATCACCTGTCTAAAACCACCTGTCTATAATCACCTGTCTAAAACCACCTGTCTAAAATCACCTGTCTATAATCACCTATCTATAATCACCTGTCTATAATCACCTGTCTAAAACCACCTGTCTAAAACCACCTGTCTATAATCACCTGTCTATAATCACCTGTCTAAAACCACCTGTCTATAATCACCTGTCTAAAACCACCTGTCTAAAATCACCTGTCTATAATCACCTGTCTATAATCACCTGTCTATAATTACCTGTCTAAAACCACCTGTCTAAAATCACCTGTCTATAATCACCTGTCTAAAACCACCTGTCTAAAACCACCTGTCTAAAATCACCTGTCTATAATCACCTGTCTATAATCACCTGTCTAAAACCACCTGTCTAAAACCACCTGTCTATAATCACCTGTCTATAATCACCTGTCTAAAACCACCTGTCTATAATCACCTGTCTAAAACCACCTGTCTATAATCACCTGTCTAAAATCACCTGTCTAAAACCACCTGTCTAAAATCACCTGTCTATAATCACCTGTCTAAAATCACCTGTCTAAAACCACCTGTCTAAAATCACCTGTCTAAAACCACCTGTTAGTTTATAATGTCATTTAAGTAAAGAATCTTTAGTTATTGATTAGCCTCTTCATCAGGTATCGTATTTTGGTATTTGATCAGTGTGCCAGTTTGTAACACCAAAACAATTCTATAAAGGTCATTCATTAATATTCAAGGTGTCTTGTGCTGTGTAGACTTGTATATTAAATGTCGGAATTCTTCTGTAATTTAAATCTGTTTAATATAAAAAAAATTCATTTAAGTAACTTAATTATGGAAGATTGTACATGTAATGTTATAGCAAAATGTAGAGAGTAGTGCAAATCTCCAGTTTTAAATACATAGCTTCTTATGATATGATGTTGGTTGGTTTGATGTGTTGTTTTTCATTACCTCAGCAATTTTATCAGCTATTTTTAACAAAAGAATTTTTTATCAATTCATAGGTTTAATTTAAACAAAAGTTCATTTGTTGTGTGAAATGGAGCAGCAAGTGTTTCTAATCTAGGTCAGACTTATAGCGCTCTATAGTGCTAGCTACATTCAGTCTCCATGTTATACACCATCAAGGTACAGAGCCAACCAGTAAAGACTAATATATAACTGACTCAATATCAACCAGGATTGAACCCCAAGCTAAGTAAGACACTTTGAATTTGGTTGTTAATGGCTTAACCACTTGGCCACTGTTTCAGTGTCCTATATCCTAGAATGCAGGAACCTCAGGACTTTGTGACCTATTTTAGTGGGATAAGTCAGGAGTATCCTTCAGTAATTATCCTCCACACAGTAACCTTTTGTCTTAGAGCAAAATTTATTCCAATAAAGGTCAATAAAGGTCAATAAAGGTCAACCTTTATAATGTGAGATTGAATGAACATACAGAAGTTATGGCAGCATTGAAAAAAATCTAGGGTCTTTCTTGTGAGTGTTGTAGAGACTAAACTAACCCGTGAACTCGGTCATTATGTGTCATTTGTAAATTGTCCGTTATTTGAACATCTGGGTTTTTCTTGTTTTCACATAAAAATTAAAACTCAAGTCAATCATATTTTATGTAAGTTGCTTAATTACATAATTATTTATTAAAAAGCTACACTACCAAAACCCATTGAACTTATAATTATCAAACATACTGAAAATACGGGCATGGAATGGATTAGCATTGTGGAAGGGGAAACTTTCCAAAAGAAAGTCACAAGGGAGAGAGAGAGAGAGAGAGAGAGAGAGAGAGAGAGAGAGAGAGAGAGAGAGAGAGAGAGAGAGAGAGTGTGTGTGTGTGTGTGTGTGTGTGTGTGTGTGAGAGAGAGTGTGTGTGTGTGTAAGTGTGTGTGAGAGAGAAGAGGGGGGGGGGGAGAGAGAGAGATTGTGTGTTATACATGTAGAGAGTGTAAAATAAATGGTAACATTGTACTTGTATGTGGTCATTGACATAGAGAGGTCATTGGTCATTGGTCAGTTAAGGAATGTTTTAAGTACATTTGAATTACTGGTATTATACACAGTTGTATACTTGATTTGATATATAAGGACCTGTTTCTATTCTTCTTAAAACAATAAATGTGAAAATAGGAAGGTAATAACTAACAATAGAATGGGTTATTTGTTTGTTTTTACCTGACCAAACACACATAACCATTTGTAATTTTTTTTTAGCTAACCTGACCAAAGACATGTAATAGTTTGTAAATTGTTTAGCTTACCTGACCAAAGACATGTAATAGTTTGTAAATTGTTTTGCTTACCTGACCAAAGACATGTAATAGTTTGTAAATTTTTTAGCTCACCTGACCAAAGACATATAAAAGTTTGTAAAATTTTTAGCTTACCTGACCAAAGACATGTAATAGTTTGTAAATTTTTTTGCTTACCTGACCAAAGACATGTAATAGTTTGTAAATTTTTTAGCTTACCTGACCAAAGACATGTAATAGTTTGTAAATTTTTTAGCTCACCTGACCAAAGATGTGTAATAGTTTGTAAATTTTTTTGCTTACCTGACCAAAGACATGTAATAGTTTGTAAATTTTTTAGCTCACCTGACCGAAGACGTGTAATAGTTTGTAAATTTTTTAGCTCACCTGGTCAAAGTAACATATCAAGTAATTGACATACGTATTTGTTGGTTTCATCAGATATATGACTGCCAGTGCAGATGTATGTAAACTTCTGGTATATTAAATTTAAATATTTGCCAAAGTTTTATTTTTACATCTTTTTACTCTTTCATATTTATGGAAAAACAATTTGAAAATTTCCCAGTTTACATTAACAAACGTCTTAAAATCAGTAGCCTCAGGGCTAGGTGTGTTGAGTTACTGGTCAAGTTTGAGCTTCATTCTGGTTCAATGATTTTTGACAAGAAATACGGGCCTTGGACTTATCTAACATATAGAATATGAACTTGCTACTCTGCTTGTACACCTTGGTGCCTATAGATTTGTAATAATAGTATTTCTGTGGACCTTTTGGCCACATTACTCTCTCTTTCTCTCTTTTTAAGTTTTCAAAAGGGGGGGGGGGGCTACAACCCCCTCCCCTTGAATTTGCCAATGTCATATCAAGTTGAGTTGTACTGCAGACTCATTAAATTTAAATACTGATTATAGCTGAACTGAAGACTTTATACATTTGTAATGCTGGTTAGTATTTTTGGGGACTATTTGGCCACATTACTCTCTCTTTTTCTCTTCCATTAATTTTTTAAAAGGGATTGCAACTGATATCATATCAAGTTGAAATGTACTGTGCTTTCTAATACAGACCCTCTATATACACATACTGGTTAGAGTTAAGACTTTATACAGGTACTGGGTATATTTAATGAGAACTAAACTTGATACAAGTCACTATATATAACATTTACTTTTATTTGATCTGATTGTTAGTTAATCCGGGGATCACACAGTAATACTTTGTGTATCGGGACTTTGTGTATTGAGATCCTGGTGAGGAATTAAGGTTTATTGTTAAATTACCTAATTTAATCTTCAATAAAAGTTCTTACATTATAACCCTGCACTATCCTATATAAAATATCATTGGACCACCCCAGATTTAAACATTTAGAAAATTTAAACTATTTTATATGTGTATCAGTCTGGTCACTGGTAAAAAGTAAAGAGAAAACTGTGTGTATCTACAACTCAGGTATTACGGATTGTTGTTGTTGTTTTTCTTGTTGTTGTTGCTGTTGTTGTTGTCGTTGTTGTTGTTGTTGTTGTTGTCATTGTTGCTGTTGTTGTTGATGATGATAATTTTCTGATGCTATTATGATGGTTTTTTATTAGTTTCTGATCTTTTTCTGAGTAGGAATTAAAATCAAATTAGCGTTATATATTTTCCTGTATTTCCTGTGTTCAGTGGAACAATATTTATCAACGCTACATTATGGTAGTTTAGCAGGTGCTTGGTATATTAACTCTCACACAAAAGAGTTTACTAATTTTCTGTCATCCTGTGACCAGAAAAAATGTCATATTGTTAAACAGTAATTGATGTGATTTAAATTTGATTTAGAGCAATTTATATTTGTTTCTTCTGATGTCATCGTATCACAGGGATAAATTTTAACAGTTACTGACTTTATGTGAGAACACAAACTGTTACAAGTCAACAATTGTTATATATCATTAATTTTTAGTAACTATTGGACTTTGATTTAAATTTAAACAAATTGGAGAGTTATAAGTAAAAACAGAGAAACCATTCTATTTTTGTAATTTATCTTAGCAGTTCTTATATTTTATTTTCAGAACTTCAGGATGATCCTGAATGTGTCAAAATGATGTCAGAAGCTGCTAACAAGATCCAACGAAGATCATCATCAGGATCTGATAAAGGTTATAATTATAGGTCAAATCCGTCACCTAAAGGCTCCATTAATACTGATCACCATGGTAACCCATCACCTAAAGGCTCCATTAATACTGATCACCATGGTAACCCATCACCGAAAGGCTCAATCAGTTCTGATTGTAGTAATGATGATGAAAAATTTCTTCAGAAAGTTTGTAAATTTGAACTTATTTCACGCGGGAAGACAACACCTTCCCCAACTTCAAAGAAATCAAAACATCAGATGACAGATGGAGTAAAATCGCCAACAGAGGTTAAGTCACCAAGCTATGCCAAAACTAATGGTAACATGCCAAATGTACCCCAGCATTTAGGTGAAAAACTCTTTACAAAAGACACTGCAACAACCAGAGTATCTGCTAACATATTAAACGTTGGTGGTCACCCTGGAAAAGAGCGAGTTTCAAGCACAGGAAGCACTGATTCTAGTTCATTAACAAGTGTAAGTAGTACAGGTGGCGCTACTCTGAGTTGGAATTCAGATACATCAAAATCAAATGAATCACTGTCCAGTAATAAAACTGTTCAGTCTTCACCTTTACCAAAGGACACTCATTTAAAGCAGTCTGGAAATTCCAGTGGTGTAAATAGTCCATTAGGAAGTGTTACCTCCCCTGGATTTTCAGGGAGGTTTTATGTGCCGGCTGGGAATTTAAAAAGTCCGAAAAACAATTTTGAAAATGTAAAAACTTCTCCAGTTAGTTATTCTGGAAATTATTATGTGCCAAAAGAAAATCTGGAATCTATGAAAAAACCAAAAAGTCATTCTGATCAGAAAAATAAAATAGTATCAGCTACTAATGCTGAAAGTTTGGCTGAAAGTATTATGAATGGTGACTTATTATCGCTGGATGAGAATGATTTACAACCTGGAGATAGAAATACATTTGATGGGATGGACTTTGATTTTAATGAACTGACGGCAAGTCAACAAGATCTAACAATGAGACACAGAGAAATTGTCGCTGAACGTAAAAAAGAACAAGAAATAGAAAAATTTGAAAAACAGCGATTAGAAGAAATTTTAAGTATGTGTGCAGATTATGAAAAACAAATTCTGGATGAAGGTAAACACACATTAAATCCTAAATCACAACAGTCTCTGATATCACTGAAAGAGGAGGAGTTTAAGTTGCCATGGCAAATACAACAAATAATGGATAAAACAAAAGAAAGGAATGAACAAAGAAGGTTAGAGCAGCAACAAATATTAAAGAAGAAAGCAGAAGAACAACAGGCAACAGATAATAGAATGATGACATCTAGTGTCAAAATAGTCAGTCCTATAAAAGCTAGTAAAGGGGAGGTAACTCAAGTCAGTCAGGGGGAGATAACTTTTGATCAGAGTCCAGTAAACATGAGTAAAGGTGAGGTAATGATAAATCATATTCCTTCGAAACTGTATAAAGGGGAAATAACAAATAAAGGGGAGATAACAAATGTATCTCCAAACCAAAGTTTTAATTCCGAGTCTTCAGAAACATTAGTTCAGTTTTGTCGTTCACCAAAGAGGTCAAGTTCCTCCAGTCAGGGTTCACCACAGATTTCACCTTCCAGTACATATTTTCAGTACACAACTATATCTGATAGTGAAGCTCCTATTTCGCCTATAGTCATGTCTTCCACTTCTTCCAGCAGTATGTCACACTTCACAAGTGTGCCACCAGTAACATCAATGGCGGGATCAGATCAGTCTCAGGTCTTCTCATTACAAATACAAACTTGTCTACGTTCTGATGCAGCACAGGACAATAATACTCACACAACATGTCAGGATTCTGTCCCAGGAACCGAGGTGGGTCAGGACAACAAAGGTCATTCAAGTCAGGGGTCTGTTCCAGTTTTAGAGATGGAGGATAATGTAATCAGGGACCACTGTTCCCCACATCAGACGGGAAACATCAAAGAATTTCACATCACTTCATACACAACTTCGGGACCAGAACAAACATCAGTAAAATCTGATAAACAAATACAACGACCTGCTCAACTTCCAAATTTTCAGGATTTTAGTCAGGAGATCCATTCTCTGGATAGAAAGGAGAAATCAGAATATAGAAGTTCTATGACAAAAATAAAAACAAACGGCTCACTCACAATGTTATCATCACCAAATAATCCACATAAGGATATATTACATGGATTTCAAATGAGACGTTGTGGCTCAAATTCATCAAACTCTGAGGAAGAATCAACTACAAGTGGCAATAATTCAGAGGACACTGGAACAATCAAAAGACGACCGACTCCACAATCAGATCATAAAAATGATATCCCAGGCAGGAAAAGTTCCCCATCATCCAATGAGGGCCAAGATAAGTTACATTCATTTGGAAGTGCTGGTTCCCCAGAGGAACCATTAAGAAGTCCTAAATTTTCCCCAGCCATGGGTAGTAGAAGTCCTAAAATTGGGCGTAGATTTAAATTGTCGGATTCTACACCTGTGTCAAATTTAGTAACTAATGAAGTTACCTCCCCTGTAAATAAAAGACCGGAGTATTACTACACAGTTGAATACAAATCTGATGCCTCAGTTTTAGATGAAAACAAAGGCAGTGAAACTGTCCACCAGTCTGCTGGTTATCCAATCAAAAATACAGCTGACTATGTTAATGTAAGCAGCAATATGATTGGCCAATCTAAATTGACATCAACTAATCAGGTGCTTGTTAATAATTCAAATTATGAATCAGCTCATAAAAATAGTGCTTTAAATTCAAATAATTGTGATTCTCAGGATAGTTTTATGTTAAAAAATTCATATGATAGTGAACCTTCAAAATCTCCAAAATTAGAGGGAAACTTTAGTGTTTATAATTCAAAACAAGATGGAGTTTATGATAATGTACTGTTTAAATCTACAAATAAATCGCCAGAAAGTTTTAAAGTTGATGTGAGGCATGGATTTAATTTACATTCATTTAAAAATCAAGACAAAAATCAGACAGAGGAAAAGAATAATTCAAAATCTGCGAACTTACAATCTCGGAACTCTTCAGGATCTAACAGTAGTCGTCAGTCTGGTGATAATCTTTACTGTGGAACCAGAAAGGGTGAACGTAACTCTGCTAATTATAGAAGTCCAGACTCAAATTCATCAAATGAAAACAGTTTTATTAGCTTTGAGGTAAGTAATCTGATCATTGATACGTCATTATTTATATACAAGTTTTTTTAATCTCACAACTTTATTGAGTTGACTTCAAAATTTTAATAAATTTGCATTGTTCAAAGAATTTATTAATGTCATGTTCTTATGATGTCATCTTATTTTGCCATATTCTTGTGATGTCATGTTATTGTGATGTCATGTTATTGTGATGTCATATTTATGTGATGTCATATTTTTGTGATGTCATGTTTTTGTGTGATCATGATCATGTTTATATAAGGCAGTGAGAGGTATTGAAATAGGCTCAAGAATCATTCTTGTAGATAACAGCAGAGCTGCCAACTGACCCGCAACCTGCAGGTCCGACCCGCATTTAGGTCTAAATTCCCGCTGACCCTCTAAGAGGGAAGTGGACCCGCAAATGATGATGTCTGGAGTTTCTTTTGTAACAAACCAAAACTCCACAATCAGCAAACGGAAGTTGGCATACTATACGCTAAAAGTTGCTAACTTTTTTGTTTTGACATTTGTATGTAGTCTTCTGTTAACTTGCACCATAATGCACCATTTGATGCCCAAACTTCGATGTGTTCACGTTTGACCCACAATTACAATCAATATGGTTGGCAGCTCTGTAACAGATGTGAGAAATTTATTAATTAAAAGGTTTAGTTTTGTCTGGGTAATTCTGTTTTCTCTACCATTTTAAAACTGCCTTGATAAAGAGTCTTTAACTTGGAGATAAATTACCATTACTTTATTATGTATATCTATATTTGTACTCTGTTTTATTATTTTCCCTCTGTTTTTGTAAAATTTTCTAACAGTTTTTTATTATGTTCCCTTGAATAGCTACATAGAGTAAATAAATATAAACTCTTTCACTTGGTCATAATGATATCCATTCTCTCTGATATGTAACACTTTATCAGTTTTCCTGTTTATGTCACAATATTTTGGAAAATAATGTACATTTTAAATTTTCGAATTACAATGTTACAAGAGATTTTTCTTTATCTGTCCAACTGACGTTTGTTGTATTATTATCCTCAATGATCACAGCTACAGTATAACCTGCTGTAGAGTCCACCTCTATATAAAGTCCACCTGTCTATAGCAAACCGGTCTGAAGTATACTCAATGGATTTTACTATATGATGAACCTCTATATAAAGTCCACCTGTCTAATGTGAATAAAGTCCACCCTTTTTAGTCCCAAATGATTCAGAACCTGTCTATAAAGTCCACTTCTTTAATATAATTTTACTTGTAAATTATTTTTCCTTCAATGAAAATGTAGAACAATAAAATAAAAACATTATTATTTGAGGCTCAATGTGTGAGTCAAACCCTGTTTAATATGTATAAATAAGTGTGCCTATTGGCTAACTGACTGTGCTACTGACTGACTGTGGTGTTATATCCCAGGCTGTGATCTGTTTTGTGACTGACTGTGGTGTTATATCCCCGGCTGTGATCTGTTTGTGACTGACTGTGGTGTTATATCCCCGGCTGTGATCTGTTTGTGACTGACTGTGGTGCTATATCCCCGGCTGTGATCTGTTTGTGACTGACTGTGGTGTTATATCCCCGGCTGTGATCTGTTTGTGACTGACTGTGGTGTTATATCCCCAGCTGTGATCTGTTTGTGACTGACTGTGGTGTTATATCCCCGGCTGTGATCTGTTTGTGACTGACTGTGGTGTTATATCCCCGGCTGTGATCTGTTTGTGACTGACTGTGTGTTATATCCCCGGCTGTGATCTGTTTGTGACTGACTGTGGTGTTATATCCCTGGCTGTGATCTGTTTGTGACTGACTGTGGTGTTATATCCCCAGCTGTGATCTGTTTGTGACTGACTGTGGTGTTATATCCCCGGCTGTGATCTGTTTGTGACTGACTGTGGTGTTATATCCCCGGCTGTGATCTGTTTGTGACTGACTGTGGGGTTATATCCCAGGCTGTGATCTGTTTGTGACTGACTGTGGTGTTATATCCCCGGCTGTGATCTGTTTGTGACTGACTGTGGTGTTATATCCCCGGCTGTGATCTGTTTGTGACTGACTGTGGTGCTATATCCCCGGCTGTGATCTGTTTGTGACTGACTGTGGTGTTATATCCCCGGCTGTGATCTGTTTGTGACTGACTGTGGTGTTATATCCCCGGCTGTGATCTGTTTGTGACTGACTGTGGTGTTATATCCCCGGCTGTGATCTGTTTGTGACTGACTGTGGTGTTATATCCCCGGCTGTGATCTGTTTGTGACTGACTGTGGTGTTATATCCCCGGCTGTGATCTGTTTGTGACTGACTGTGGTGGTTATATCCCTGCTGTGATCTGTTTGTGACTGACTGTGGTGTTATATCCCCAGCTGTGATCTGTTTGTGACTGACTGTGGTGTTATATCCCGGCTGTGATCTGTTTGTGACTGACTGTGGTGTTATATCCCCGGCTGTGATCTGTTTGTGACTGACTGTGGGGTTATATCCCCGGCTGTGATCTGTTTGTGACTGACTGTGGGTTATATCCCCGGCTGTGATCTGTTTGTGACTGACTGTTGGGTTATATCCCCGGCTGTGATCTGTTGTGACTGACTGTTGGGTTATATCCCCGGCTGTGATCTGTTTGTGACTGACTGTGGTGTTATATCCCCAGCTGTGATCTGTTTGTGACTGACTGTGGTGTTATATCCCCGGCTGTGATCTGTTTGTGACTGACTGTGGTGTTATATCCCTGGCTGTGATCTGTTTGTGACTGACTGTTGGGTTATATCCCTGGCTGTGATCTGTTTGTGACTGACTGTGGTGTTATATCCCCAGCTGTGATCTGTTTGTGACTGACTTTGGTGTTATATCCCCGGCTGTGATCTGTTTGTGACTGACTGTGGTGTTATATCCCTGGCTGTGATCTGTTTGTGACTGACTGTGGTGTTATATCCCTGGCTGTGATCTGTTTGTGACTGATTTTGGTGTTATATCCCCGGCTGTGATCTGTTTACTACTTGTGTATTCTGAAGATTTGACATTTAAACTAACAAATACTTCATTATAATATTGTAGTACAACTATTGAATGTTAAGAACCTTATTATACACACTCAGAAAAAGTTATTTATAGAAAATTTTGTGGACTGTCAACAGATAAAAACTTATAAAGAATAAAGATAGTATATTACACCTGAATACTACTGAAGGTAAACGTTTATAATCAACAGGTGCTTGTTTGTACACATAGACCTAGATAGGAACTTAAAGTGTGAATTAATTAAAGTTTTTTTTAAAAATCATCCTATTTAAATGTTAAAGATATGATTTGACGACAGTTTACGTAATATGAGAAATATTTACAATAGGGGATTTTATTATCAAGCGGAAATTCTTGTGATTATGGGTGCAGTTTGTAATAAGGACAAAGATAAATTTGAGGACTAACTATTTTAATATGATAAGTTTCTCCGTAATATAATACCGGGATTCGATTTATCTGTTACTAAATGAAATAATGGTAGGTATTTATAGAATGTTGACAAGATGCACACACACACACACACACACACACACACACACACACACACACACACACACACAGAGTCTATTTGTAGAATAGTATAATCACAATCAAAGGTATTTTTATGACTTTTTTTGCACAGAAAATCGTTGTTTTTATTACACTGCAATCTCTACTGTCATGTTAAAGAAAAAGAAATAATGTTTTTATTCATTTAATTTGACCCGTCAAAACCTGATCTGTATATACTACAGGACATCTATATTAAACAGATACGATGATAAGATTTACTTTTGTGTTTGATGTCTGTAAAACAAATTATCTTGTATTTAATTACTATTTCTGCTATTCTGTTGTTTTTTATTTGATCAATTGAAACATAAACTTGCCATCAAATTATTTTATAAGTAAAAATTCTTGTTATTTAGCTGAATTTCTCTACAATTACTTTAAAGATTAATTGACTTTTTTTTTAAAAAAAAAAAAAAAAATTGAATTCAAGTCTGGATTAAGCTCAAATAACGATTACATTGATACATTACAATCCTTTTTGAAGCACTTAATTTTTGAATAGGGTAAAACCTATTTTTAGCTCACCTGAGCTGAAAGCTCATTTGTCACTTTATTTGAAAACTATTAACTTTTTGTATAGACATGTATATTAGAATATTGTAGGTATTGAAATGACGATCATTTTGATATATGGATGAAGGTCATATGTTGAAAGGTCAAGGTCACAGCTGCAGAAGAAGATTTTAATTGCTAATTATCTTGAAAACTATTAACTTTTTGTATAGGCATGTATATTAGAATATTGTAGGTATTGAAATGACGACCATTTTGATATATGGATCAAGGTCATATGTTCAAAGGTCAAGGTCATATCAACACAGGAATACTTAAATTATTAATTATCTTAAAAGCTTTTAATTTCATGCATAGGCATGTATATTAAAATATTGTAGGTATTGACATGACAATCATTTCTGGTTCGAGGTCATATATGTTCAAAGGTCAAGGACTTAGCTGCATAAGTATACTGAAATTGATTTATAATTTGGAAATTATTCATTGCAATACAGTTACTTCATGCATACTATATAAGCTACTTATAAATGAAATGTGAGTGGATATATTTCTGATTAAGTTTTGTGGGAGTTTTTAACTTGAGAAAACTTTTAAAGTTTCTGTACTTAATATATTGTCTATTGCACTTTGCAAACAATATTGGACATATCTTCAGGTGAGCGTTAAGGCCTACGGGCCTTTTGTTTATTATTAACATCTGTCCATTAAGACCAAGTGTTTTAATGTTTCTTTGATGTATATATCAAGGATAAAGATATCCTAGATAAAGACCACCTGTTAATAAAGTCCATATTACTTAGGTCTGACAGAGATCTTTATATACAGGCTGCACTATGTACTATTTATAAAAAGTAACAAAAAATTATCATGTATATAAAAAAATCCTAGCTAGCCACTAAAGCTACTAAAGCCAAATTTAAAAAAAAAAACCAAGATATAGTTTAGTTCAGAGTTAAATGAAGCAACACATGATTTATTCTGGTGTATTTTGGCTTCAGTCGAGCATACATTTCCTTGTTAAATTTTCTGAACCATTTTGCATATTAAAACAAAGTGCCCAGTTTTTAGCTGTTACAATTTTGTGAACCAATTTGCATATTAAAATGTGAACCATTTCGCATATAAAAACAAAGTGCCCAGTTTTGAGCTGCAAAAAATTTTGTGAACCAATTTGCATATAAACACAAATTGGCCGGTTTTGAGCTGCGACAATTTTTTGAACCATTTTGCATATTAAAACAAAGTGCCCTGTTTTCAGCTGTGACAATTTTGTGACATCTCAAGTATTTGTGTATTCATGTGGACTAGCTGTTAGCTGTTTCAATTTCACAAAAATCATGTCTATATGACCTTTTTGAACTCATACATAGATGATATTTGTAGAATATTTCTGATATTGCAACACTATAACATTATGTTTTTTTGGGTTTTTTTTAATTTTAGAATCTTTATTTTTTGAAATATTGTATGAAATTTAACCAGGAAAAGTATCTATGTTGCCTGATAATGTTATAGTAATGATAAAGCTGTATTAAAAACTCTGCTATCATTTTGTATTCAAGCCCTTAAGAAGAGTACAAGTTGATAAGCACAACTATGTCACATCATTAGCCACGGTTATCTTACAACTTTAGCTGCAATAATGCAACATTAGCCACAATTATATCACAACATTTGCCAAAGATATGTCATAACACTAGCCACAAATATATCACATCATTTGCCACAGGTGTCACAAGTATGCCACATGGTTACAATTATGTTACAACATTAGCCAAACAGTCACAATTAGGTAACAATGTTAACAATACATTTATGTTACAGTATTTTCATTTGCCTCGTAAACTTCCCATAGCAGCAAGCTTGAGAGCTGTTGCATTCATGATTGACAATTAACAACAAAAACCATGTCACTTTGTATATGAATACATATAAAATGCAAACCACAATCCAGACTACATTACCATAGGTAAACAAGTAAACAAACATGGCTGCCACGTCACTTTTGTTTATATTGAAGACAAGCATGAAAACGTATTTATGGAATTATATAAGACCAGTTCAATTATTAAAATACACAAAATAAAATCAAAGAAATTAATCAAATAAAATTTTGAAAACATATATAGACACCTGGCTGATATTAACTGTAATATTGACACTGTGAGACAGAGTTTAAGAAAATCAAATGGTGTTTTTGATGGCCTGTTGAAAGAACGGACAAGAACTGGTCTGCCAAAACCAACAAACCTGATGATCGTTATTATATTGCAACATTAGCCAACCAGAGTCATAATTATTTTACAATGTCAGCCACACAATCACATTTTGATCACAACACTAGCCACAGGGTCACAATTATATTGCAACATTAGCCACAGGGTCACAAATATGTTACAACATTAGTTTTAGCCACACTATAAAATGAACATCATCATGAAGTATTTAAGTGAAGAAAAAAATTCCTGTTTGTGACTCACTGACCTACTTTCCTCTACAAGTGGGTCATTGATGTGTTACCTTTGTATTATAATGGGTTAGTAACCTATAATTTTTACTGGTCTGGCTAAAGTAGATGCTTTAGGCTCTTAGTAATACATAGTAATCTGACTCATTAGTGTTAGCTCACCTGTATTAATGGCCTTATTAAATTGTCTCAGTTGTAGATCATCTTTCTCAAGCATGGGAGATTATGATATTATTGAAGTCTTACAGGGCCATACACAAGACTCCAAATTTTGATATACTGCTTCCTTCCCTGATGCTTATCATTAGGAGAAGAAAGTATTGACAGGTTCACTTATTGCCAGGATAATGTGACTGAAGTGGTGGGATGCTTGTCTGCAGCATACTGACTTTGTAAGCTAGCACCTAAACAAAATGACCCTACGTGACCTTTAGTGACCACCTACTTTATTGACCACCTGCTTTAGTGACCACCTGCTTTTGTGACCTCCTGCTTTAGTGACCACCTACTTTATTGACCACCTGCTTTTGTGACTTCCTGCTTTAGTGACCACCTGCTTTTTTGACCTCCTGCTTTAGTGACCACCTGCTTTTGTGACTTCCTGCTTTAATGATCTCTTGTTTGATTGACTATCTGCTTCAGTAACCACCTGTTTTGGTGACCACCTGTTTATAAACAATAACTTCTATTTGAAGGTTATTTTGCTCCATACGTAAACTAAAACTAATCTGTATATAAAGAACACTTCTCTATAAAGCCCCTATACAATAGATCTTACTGGTGGTAAGCCCCTATACAATAGATCTTACTGGTGGTAAGCCCCTATACAATAGGTCTTACTGATGGTAAGCAGCTATACAATAGATCTTATTGGTGGTATTTATATCTAATTTTGCTGTTCTTGTGTTTTGTCAGAATTATTTATTTATAATAATTTTATTTGTTTATTTATTTTATTTGTTTTTCCTTTTTTGTTAGGATTCAGATCCACATCAGCAGCTCGATGCTCTAAAAAAGACAAAAAGTGAACTTCTAAAGAAAGTTAATGACTTAAAACAACAAATTGTTGACATAGAGACACAGGAAAATGAAGCAATCAGGGAGGTATGTGTAATAGGGAAATAAAGGGAGATAACTCTAATGAGAGAGAGAGAGAGAGAGAGAGAGAGAGAGAGAGAGAGAGAGAGAGAGAGAGAGAGAGAGAGAGAGATAAGGTAGACAGTAGATTGTTGATATAGTAACAAAGTGGAAAAAAAGCAATCAGGGAGGTATGTGTAACAGGGAAATAAAGGGAGGTAAGGGAGATAACTCTAGTGAGAGAGAGAGATATATAAGGTAGACATTTAGTAACAAAGTGGTTAACAGAGAGGTTAGTTTAGTGGGTGAAAGAGCTGTGGTAGTAAGGGAGACAATTCTGAGGAAATTGATTTATAAGGAATAATACTTAATGAGCTTTAAATGAGTTTTTCTAAAAATATTGCTGAAAGATTTGGGTGTCTTGGGTGTCTTTAAATTTTTAGGCCAGTGTAAATTGTCCTCGGTTTCTGTAGTATAAACTGACTGAGATTGTAACAAAATTTTACTTTGGATGGAACATCAGTCGGAGATCTATTCACAATTTTATAACTGGTATTGTCCTATCTTGTTATAAAGATAGACTCTATCAAAGTGATATTCATACTATTGTCCATGAAAATATATATTGGTACAGACTAAGGCTCAAACCCATGACCCATAGATAACTTGTCTACTCGACTACTCAGATTTATAGATTTGACTGCCTCAATAGAAGTAAAATAGTGTCAACTGGGGCTTAACCAATTATTACTCCACTCCACCAACTCAGAACTAACCACCTACATCTTAGTGAAAGCCTTTTGACTTGGCACCATTACTTCACTCCATCATGACAAAACTTACTGATTTGGAATAAACGAAATAATGTTTACTGTGCTCTCAGTACCATTACCCACACTTCACAACTATATTTGGAGTTTATATATATATATATACATGTATATATATATATATAGGTTTAATTTTTTTGTTTCTTTTTATAGCTAGAGATGGAGAGAGCATTACTGGAAGGTGAACATCAGACAGAAATGGAAGAACTACAAACAGATCAGGAACGAATAAATGATCTCAAACAGCGACAAAAAGACCTGATAGAAAAAGCTGCAATAGAACGAGAAAAAGTAAGAACAATATTGTATAGATATTAAACTTAATCAGTACTACTGCTTAGCTTGTAAACTGTTCATGATTTAATCAGTACTACTGCTCAGCTGGTAGACCGTTCATGATTTAATCAGTACTACTGCTCAGCTGGTAGACTGTTCATGATTTAATCAGTACTACTGCTCAGCTGGTAGACTGTTCATGATTTAATCAGTACTACTGCTCAGCTTGTAGACTGTTCATGATTTAATCAGTTCTACTGCTCAGCTGGTAGACCGTTCATGATTTAATCAGTACTACTGCTCAGCTTGTAGACTGTTCATGATTTAATCAGTACTACTGCTCAGCTTGTAGACTGTTCATGATTTAATCAGTACTACTGCTCAGCTGGTAGACCGTTCATGATTTGATCAGTACTACTGCTCAGCTTGTAGACTGTTCATGATTTAATCAGTACTACTGCTCAGCAGGTAGACTGTTCATGATTTAATCAGTACTACTGCTCAGCTGGTAGACCGTTCATGATTTGATCAGTACTACTGCTCAGCAGGTAGACTGTTCATGATTTAATCAGTACTACTGCTCAGCTGGTAGACTGTTCATGATTTAATCAGTACTACTGCTCATTTCTAGTTAGAAGATCAGCCCTTATTATTGTTACTATAGAAATAGTGGTTCATATTGTTACTATGGAGATAGTGGTTCGAATTGTTACTATGGAGATGGTGGTCCATATTGTTACTATGGAGATAGTGGTTCATATTGTTACTTTGGAGAAAGTGGTTCATATTGTTACTATGGAGATAGTGGCCCTCGTTACTATCGAGATAGTGGCCCTCGTTACTATGGAGATAGTGGCCCTCGTTACTATGGAGATTGTGGCCCTTTTTACTATGGAGATAGTGGCCCTCATTACTATGGAGATTGTGGCCCTCTTTACTATGGAGATAGTGGCCCTCGTTACTATGGAGATAGTGGCCCATATAACTATGGAGATAGTGGCCCTCGTTATACGGAGATTGTGGCCCTTGTTACTATGGAGATAGTGGCCCTCTTTACTATGGAGATAGTGGCCCTCGTTACTATGGAGATAGTGGCCCTCGTTACTATGGAGATTGTGGCCCTTGTTACTCTGGATATAGTGGCCCTCATTACTAAGGAGATAGTGGCCCTTGTTACTATGGAGGTAGTGGCCCTTGTTACTATGGATCTGTAAGACCTAATTATTGGTATTGCTCTAAGATGTTTTAAATCAGTCCTTTTTAAAGCTCACTAGTAATAATAATAACTAACAAAAAAGATTAATTTATCCACTGTTGTGACTTATATTTCTGTTAAGTGACTTATATTACTGTTAAGTGACTTATATTACTGTTAAGTGACTTATATCACTATTAATTACTTTGTTAACAGGTACTTGGACTGGTGGGTACTATTTTACTCAATGATATAACTTAATTCCTGTCTAATATAATTTGTAGTTTCAATCCTTTTCTGTTTATTTTAAAGGTAAATGTTTTTTATTGATTGTTTAAAATAGAAAACAAACTTTATTTTATACATTTGTAACAGAATTTTAAAGCTTTTCATTTTATTTTACTTTATACTGTTTTCTTTTATTTTTTGTTCTTTTTCCTTTTGTCTTTTCCATCTCTAAATGATTTATATTTTTTTAATCTAAATTCTGTAAATTTTTTCTCTGATTGATCAAGTATTTTATTATATTAACAGGATTTTAGTAGCATGAAGTTTGTTGTTATTTGTTGTGTTTGATATTAAGTTGATATTGTATATATATTTATATTGTGATATGTGTATTATCAAGAGAGGTAACATAACTATATTGTATATCAAGGGACATAACACAGTGTTTAGTGTTGATCTACAGTTTATTCTGAATTTAAGTTGTACATATTTAATCATGTTATGCATTTCACTCAGTTTCCAAGGCAATGTGGTTGACCCAGTCATTATAACAGTTGGGAAATGGACCATATATATAACTGCAGTAAAATGTTTTCTTTGTTTAAAATTGTTTGAAAATTTGAGATGATTTTGAATAAGAATTTTATTGTATCAATGTGAAAATAAATAGCTGCTTTACTTATGTCATTATGGGTGGTTATATAACTTACGTTGGAATGGGTGGGTAAATAACTTATGTTTGAATGGTTATGTTGGAATGGGTTGGTATATAACTTATGTTGAAATGGGTTGGTATATAACTTATATTGGAATGGGTGGGCATATAACTTATGTTGGAATGAGTGGGTATATAACTTATGTTGGAATGGGTGGGTATATAACTTATGTTGGAATGGGTGGGCATATAACTTATGTTTGAATGGTTATGTTGGAATGGGTGGGTATATAACTTATGTTGGAATTGGTGGGTATATAACTTATATTGGAATGGGTGGGCATATAACTTATGTTGGAATGAGTGGGTATATAACTTATGTTGGAATGGGTGGGCATATAACTTATGTTGGAATGAGTGGGTATATAACTTATGTTGGAATGGGTGGGTATATAACTTATGTTGGAATGAGTGGGTATATAACTTATGTTGGAATGGGTGGGTATATAACTTATGTTGGAATGGGTGGGCATATAACTTATGTTTGAATGGTTATGTTGGAATGGGTGGGTATATAACTTATGTTGGAATTGGTGGGTATATAACTTATATTGGAATGGGTGGGCATATAACTTATGTTGGAATGAGTGGGTATATAACTTATGTTGGAATAAGTGGGTATATAACTTATGTTGGAATGGGTGGGCATATAACTTATGTTGGAATGGGTGGGCATATAAGTTATGTTGGAATGGGTGGGTATATAACTACAGTAGTTAGTTGAGATTGACTGACAGTGGATTTATTTACTTACCGTAACCCTTCGATGTATTCGGACCCTCTATGTTTTCGGACACCCTAATTTTTAAATTTTAATAATTATTAAATTTCCTCTAATTCCGGACGGCAATTTTTTATCTCTAAATCCGGACACGTTTGTTGAAACTCAGTTGCAGCATGTTATGCAGAGCACTTGAAACAAAGATTTAATAAAATGAAGAAGAAACTTTGTTGTGTTCAATTATTTTAACTATAAATTGTTGGTTTCACACGTTTATTTCATTGTGTATTGGCACCATTGCATCGTAACGTGAAACAGGTATGTGCAATGTATTAACGTTTTTATGTAATCTAAATAAAATCATACCTTTGATAAGTGCTTTAATTTTCTATGAAAGTGAAAGTTGATTATAATTAATGTTCACTGCCGAGAAAATCGTGTAAGACAGAATCTTGTCGGTACACTAGTTCAACATCAAAGACATTTTTTCTGATGAAAACAGGAAGTGACGTTTTTCACTTATTCTCATTTAGTGTTTGTTATGGGAATTCCAAAAACAACCATGTGGTTGTTCCAGCCAACAGACGCGAAAAAAACTGTTTTCCAAGATAAAAATGACATTAAAATATGTTTAAAATATGATTTGAAATAATTTAATTTTTAACCTTTTATTTGTGGAAGTCGGGAGTCGGGAATCTTTGCATTGTCATTTCTTAAAATGTACACACATACGCATGGTAAAATATTGAGTATTTGATTAAAACGAAATTCTCTGAACTTGATCCACAAATAATGCAACACACGATGTATAATAATAATTTGATTGCATACAATTACAAGTAGAAAGCTGCATGTTGTTGCACCTCAAACATTGGGAGTTCATGCAAAAAGTCACATTGTTTACTTGAAAACAAAATGGCGACCTCGATGTGTATTACTTAGAGAATCGTGATTATTGATCAACAAACGCTTTAAAAAACAATAATTAATGAAATAAACAACACAAAAGGTAACTTTTACTTTTATTTTATTTAAAATTTTACTTTATCATTGATTTATGTGTGGATATCGCTGTTGATAATGTCTTAAAATATCGAGAGGGAACCGGGACCCAAAATCGGCTCCAAAATGTCTCTAATTTTTCGGACACTCTAAATATTCAGACACCCCCAATTTTCAAGAAATTTAATTTTCAAATTTCCTCTAAATTCCCAGACACTTGAAAATGAAATTATTAAAATCTGTCCAAATACATAGAAGGATTACGGTATATAAGGTATTTACTATATCATATCAGATTACATGTACTGTAACTTATTCAAAGGGAGGTAATTACCCAGACTACATGTTTTTATTGGTATGAATGATACTGGCAGACTTCTTTAAGATAAAACAGAGATATTATCATTGGTTTTTAGTTTTATCTGATGTCATGGGGTGTTAAATTCAGCAAGTTATTTACATATATATAGCTTACATGTCTTCATCTAGGTGTTTTAGGTTTACAGTTGTACATGTAATGTGCATCTTGCTGTAATAAAAATTTATTTTGTTTTTTGTTTCTAGTATGGAATTCTGTACTTGTTAACCAAGATCTATTCACTTCACTGTGATTATTGTTTATATATATATATATATATATATATATATATATATATATATATATATATATATATATATATATATATATATATAAATTTTATTTTTCTTCCATCTCCATGACAACAGTTCTGATATTGATATTATTTATATTAATGTTTTTTTGTCTTACATAACTTTTTCCAAAAAACTTCAACTCTATAGACAGAAATTCTGGATAAGTTTTTCTTCTTTTTCTGAAATTCTTCTACATTTTGATTTTTTTTTCTAAATCCTACACCAGCTGATTCTCTTTGTTTTTGTTTATTGTTTATAACAGAAGAGAAAAATAATATGGACAAAGATATAAATTTTTATTTTTGACCTTTGAATACACAAATGCAAATAACAATATCTTAAAACCTTTATTTATTTGCAGTAAATCAGTAATGAATAATTCAAAATGAAATCATGAAGTTGTTTCTGAAAAAAAGTTACTCGATTCTGGAATTTAAAGCTAATTCATCAAGACCAATTATTTAACAAATATGATATATATAAATGTATGTCTGTATGTATGTAACAAATATAATATATATAAATGTATGTCTGTATGTATGTATGAATGTATGTATGTAATCTCCAATTTGTGATGTTTGTTGTCCATTTAGAAATACATATTTACAATTTCATCTCTGATGACAACATACAACCAAGAAGTTTGCATGATGTTGTCAGCATTTTTAGCTCACCTGACCGAAAGGTCATGTGAGCTTATGGCATAGCGCGGCGTGTGTATGTGTGTGTGTTCGTGTGTGCGTGCGTCGTTAACACCTGTTTTCGACTTCTCCTCCAAAAACTGCTGCACAGATTTCAATGATACTTGGTCAGAAGCATATATGGGCCGGTGCAATTCAGATTTGTTCATGGCGTTGCCATGGCTACCAAAACTAGGTCAAGGTGACCTAGGGGTCCAAAAATCTTTAAAAATCTTCTTCTCTGAAACCGATGATGGGAGAAAAAATCTGATGTGATATTTGGATTCTCTAGGGTATTAAGCCTATAGTTTGTTCATTTCTTGAAATTTGGTCAAAAAATGGGTTACGCGTTTTTGCGTTTTATTTAAAAAATTTTTTAAAATGGCTTCAAATTGTTATAACTTGACTATTTGAACAGATAATGGGGTTTTCAGTTTTGACTTTTTCATGAAATGACCTTTAAGATAGGGTCAAGGTCACAAATCAAGGTCATGACCTAATTAGTGATTTTTGCAGTTTTAGGCAATTTTTTTTGCAAATATTAGGAGATATATGAATTCAAACCATTGCTTAAATGTTCCCCATGACAAAATTTAAAAAGGTACCAAGTTTCGTAACTATATGATAATCCGTGTAGGAGTCATTGCCCCTGAAATGTTATTTTTGGCTTATAAATACTAAAATTGTGCATTAGCTTGAAAACTATAAGCTTTTTGTATAGGCATGTATATAAGAATATTGTAGGTATTGATATGACAGTCATTGTGATATGTGGTTCAAGGTCATATGTTGAAAGGTCAAGGTCATAGCTGCATACGTGTACTGAAACTGTGAATTATCTTGAAACTTACTAACTTTTTGTATAAGCATGTATATTAGAATATTGTAGATATTGATATGACGATCATTTTGATATATGGTTCAAGGTCATATGTTCAAAGGTCAAGGTCATAGCTGCATAAGTGTACTGAAACTGTGAATTATCTTGAAAACTATTAACTTTTTGTAGAGGCATATATATTAGAATATTGTAAGACTTGATATGACAATCATTTTGATATATGGTTCAAGGTCACATGTTCAGAGGTCAATGTCATAGCTGTAGAAGAAGACTGAAATTGTAAATTATCTTGAAAACCATTAACATTTTGTACAAGCATGATTATTAGAATATTGTAGGTGTTGATATTACAAACATTTTGATATAAGGTTCAAGTTCATATGTTCAA
This sequence comes from Tegillarca granosa, assembly GCA_029721355.1. NCBI lineage: Eukaryota > Metazoa > Mollusca > Bivalvia > Arcoida > Arcidae > Tegillarca > Tegillarca granosa. The sequence goes on along the minus strand of JARBDR010000299.1, from coordinate 16,709 downwards.
AGATCAAAGTCATGGCTGCATAACCATATGGTTAATGATTTGGAAATTATTCATTGTACTATAGTTAAATCATGCATATGAGCTATTTAAAAATGAAATGTGGCTAGACATTTCTGATTAATTATTGCAGGATTTTCCAAACTTGAGTAAGTTTATGACCTTTTTTAATTAAGTTCTTTGTAAGTTTTTGGACATTTCCTCAGGTGAGCGTTAAGGCCCATGGGCCTCTTGTTATATGTGTGTTGTAGAAAATTTGGAAAGTATTAGCTTTGACGAGCGTAACCAATTGTTTTCATACTCAGATGTCTCCAAAAAAGTAGTTAAAAAAGATGTTACTATAAAATATAATAGTTTATTCTGTATTGTTAGCATGAAACTGATATTAACCTTAATATAAAAGCATGATATACAAAGATGTTGATTGAGTCCCTACATAATTCCTTAGATAGTTATCCCCCCCCCCCCCCCCCTAGATAACTTCCTCAGATCGAACAAGTCTTAAAATCAATGTATTATCAATGGGTGTGGCATGTACAGTTTATTGTTGACTGCATAGTAAAAATTATATATATTCCATAGGCTAGGCAAGTCTTGAAATAAATTTTACAAATTCACATTTAATTGTCAACTTTTTCAATAAATATAAAACCAGATAGTTGAGGCATTGTCTATGTAACCATGATTGCATCATCATGAAGGTGATTTAGAGCATTGTTAGAAGACATACATAATATTGTATTAAAGCAATGTTAGCCAAGGAAAACCCTGTTACAATAATTATGCTGTCGAAGGGAGATAATTAAATAAAAAAGGGAGATAATTATTATATAAATGAATCTAGAATTGTTGACTTGGTTCTAATTGTTGTAATAATTAATTGGTTTTATGTGTTCAGAATATTTGTTTTTATTATTCGTTATACAGCAGCTTCATACTGCTCTGTCATTATATCAAAATTAACATTTTAAGAAATTTTGGCTACTTGTTGGAATCCAAAAGTTACAGGTTATTTACAGCTTAATTATTTTTTTTTAGGAACTTGAGGTTATGGATAAGGAACATAAAAAGTTAAAGGATCTAGAAAAGAAACAATATGAAACAGAACAATTACTGGAGAGCTGCTCCAAGGAAGAAGAGGATAGTTTACTGGAAAGGTTCCAGAAACAGCGAGAAGTTCTGGATGCTCAGAGGAAACTTTTTGATGATCTGGAGTTTGAACAATTAGAGGTATAATTGATAAAGCTTCAGGAGAACTGTAAACTAGATGATGTCTGTGAATACTCTATTTATCTATGTATAAAGTTTTTTTACTTAGTTTGATGTTAAAACTATATCTGTAATTGCTCTTTGTTAGGGGACGTCTAGTTAACGGGAGATGAAAAAATTAGAAAAAATACACTAACAAAGTAAAAACATTATGAAGAAATACTTTATTTATGTAGGAATTGTTATTACATTATACAAGATTGTAGACATTTAAAATAAAACATCTGAATACAGTACAGTACAGGCTCACAGAAATTTGATCACATAAAAACTTTGTGATCTGTGATAGAAAAGTGAGGAGAAAACCTTATGTTCTAATTGTTAAAGAGAAGTTGTGAGACTAACTATTGTGAATTGTTCATCAGTAGTTGAATGGATTAATGCATCTGTGTATGGATGACAGAGCCTCTCATGAGTTAGGTTTTAGTCATGTCATCTGTATATGGATGACAGAGCCTCTCATGAGTTAGGTTTTAGTCATGTCATCTGTATATGGATGACAGAGCCTCTCATGGGTTAGGTTTTAGTCATGTCATCTGTGTATGGATGACAGAGCCTCTCATGAGTTAGGTTTTAGTCATGTCATCTGTATATGGATGACAGAGCCTCTCATGAGTTAGGTTTTAGTCATGTCATCTGTATATGGATGACAGAGCCTCTCATGGGTTAGGTTTTAGTCATGTCATCTGTGTATGGATGACAGCCTCAGGTTAGGTTTTAGTCATGTCATCTGTTTATGGATGACAGAACCTCTCATGAGTTAGGTTTTAGTCATGTCATCTTTTTTCATGTGGATAGGTTGGAGTCATAACATTAAGCAGATACTAGTTTACTTATTTCTCGGTTTCTTTGCTGAAGGTTTGTGATTTTACTCTACCCTGAAACTGATCACTTTGTTCTTAACCATGCAGTGTAAAACCCACTTTAAAGCTGCGTTAAGTTTTTCAAAGAAAAAATTAAAACGGTGCTAATCTAAGTAATGATGTTCCTTATGAACAATGTTACATTTGGTTCAACGATAAAAGCTCAAATAAAAACAGAAATTACAGTATTTACCCAGCAAGATGCAGCATTTGGGATCTAATATTAGAACATGGTTATGTTACATCAAAACCCGGGTCATTTAAACACAACTTTCAAAACTGTGAAATACTATAAATTAAACACAGAACTTCGTTGAATTTGTCATTTGTGACTTAGTAAGGGATACATAACACCATTTCATATACATCTGGATATTAATGGAGGACAATTAATGCAATCTGTCATGTTTCACTTTCGATTCTAGGGTTTTCCATACATCCGTGCGCATGCTCCAAGCTCATAATTACCATCGTAAAACACCAACTGGTCAGAGAATTCCGTTTATTTACAGCTAAAAGAAATGAAATTTTAGAAAATGAATGTCACGGATCGTGGCTAGAAGATATCTATTTTTTAAAAAAATATTTTTAGAAAATCAAAAAAAAATTCAGAAAATTGAAAAACTTAATGCAGCTTTAACCCAATGACCAATTGTGAACAAAAAATTTTCATAATATAAAACATAAAATTTTATTTATTATGTGATTTGATGACTGAATTGTGGTACATAGATTATTTGTTTGTTTTATTATGTGATTTGATGACTGAATTGTGGTACATAGATTATTTGTTTGTTTTAATTTTAAGTCTGAAGCTAAATATGAGGAAGATAAAGAAAGAATTCAAAGAGCTTTAATGAAAGAACAAAATGAATTATTAGAAAAATACAGATCAAGGGAGGTAAGTCATAACCATAAAAATACAGATCAAGGGAGATAAGTCATGCCTATAAATAGAGATCAATAGATATATATAAAGTCCAGAAAACATAGATCAAGCAAGGTAAAATATAGATCATTAGGAAGGGAGGTAAGTTATTATAGATTAAAAGAGGTGATTCATGACCAGAATGTAATACTGGAAAAATCTAAGACAAAGAAGGAATTTTATTACTAGAAATCAATGGCTACATCTGTGACAAGAAGCTGTTCAAGTTTTTTCTATACAAGGCAGTCATGTCCTTTAATGAAGGTCATGGTCAACCAGCTGGGCACACTTTACAGAACTTTATCTAGTTTTGTTAAATTTGTTGTAATTTTCCCTGATTGTTCCCACTTTTTAAGAAATCTAGCTCTAACTTTCTTTTTCATTGTAGAATCGACTTCAGCAGATAGACTCACAACAAAAAGACATGTTTCATGGAGCAAAGAAGAACATGGAAAGGTTAGAACTAAGTAGACAGAACCTAGTAGAGGAGTTCAGAAAGGTGATTTATTTATATATATGTAATCATGGTGAAAATTATGTTACCTTGGTGATAGAACCTTTTGATTGAGTTACCATGGTGATAGAACCTTGTGATTGAGTTACCATGGTGATAGAATAAAGACGTAGTTCAATCTAATCTTCTCTTTTCATTACATTTTAACCAAATCACCTACTGATCTAGATAGAAATATTTCTTGAATAACTTTTACAATGTTGACAGTTTTCCACCTAATTTCCACGGTAATTGACAAATTTTGATTTTAAACCATTTGTTTAATTCTTTAATTATAAATTTTATGCCATGCTTTCTATCTATGTATTGTTGGTAGTAATTTTAAAATAATTTAAGCTTTTTGTGTTGTGATTAACCTTTTATCTTGTCACTATAGCAACCATTTTTAACCTGTTATCATAGCAACCATTTTTGTATCATAGCTACAAATTTCAACTTATCACCAAAGCAGCCATCTTTACCTTGTAACCATGGTGATTAATTACTGGTTTGTTGCATAAATCTTAAATCTTAACTTTAAGTTTACGTTGTACATTTATATTTTATTACGTCCATAGATGTTATTTGTAAATTTGTGTATTCATTGATCAGTTTTTAGCTCACCTGAGCACAAAGTGCTCAAGTGAGCTATTGTGGTGGGTCATTGTCTGGCGTGCGTCGTGCATCAACTTTTGATTGTTAACACTCCTGAGGCCACAATTTGAGTGCAATCTTAAACAAACTTTCTCACAATGATCCTTTTGACAAAAGCTAGCTCAAGTTCGTATATGGGCCATGTTGGGTCAATAAGTAGGTCACTAGGTCAAATTGTAGAAAAACCTTGTTAACACTCCTGAGGACCCAATTTCAGTCCAATCTTCATCAAACTTAGTCAGAATGATCATCTTTACAAAAGGTAGTTCAAGTTTGTATATGGGCCATGTTAGGTCAATAAGTAGGTCACTAGGTCAAATTGTAGAAAAAACTTGTTAACACTCCTTAGGACCCAATTTTAGTCCAATCTTCATCAATCTTAGTCAAAATGATGCTCTTGACAAAAGCTAGCTCAAGTTCGTATATGGGCCATGTTGGGTCAATAAGTAGGTCACTAGGTCAAATTGTAGAAAAAACTTGTTAACACTCCTTAGGACCCAATTTTAGTCCAATCTTCATCAAGCTTAGTCAGAATGATTATCTTTACAAAAGCTAGTTCATGTTCGTATATGGGCCATGTTGGGTCAATAAGTAGGTCACTAGGTCAAGTTGTAGAAAAACCTTGTTAACACTCCCGAGGACCCAATTTTAGTCCAATCTTCATCAAACTTAGTCAGAATAATGCTCTTGACAAAGGCTAGCTCAAGTTCGTATATGGGCCATGTTGGGTCAATAAGTAGGTCACTAGGTCAAGTTGTAGAAAAACATTGTTAACACTCCTGAGGACACAATTTTAGTCCAATCTTCATCAAACTTAGTCAGAATGATGCTCTTGACAAAAGCTAGTTCAAGTTCGTATATGGGCCATGTTGGGTCAATAAGTAGGTCACTAGGTCAAATTGTAGAAAAACCTTGTTAACACTCCTGAGGACCCAATTTCAGTCCAATCTTTATCAAACTTAGTCAGAATGATCTTCTTGACAAAAACTAGCTCAAGTTTGTATATGGGCTATGTTGGGTCAATAAGTAGGTCACTAGGTTAAATTATATAAAAACCTTGTTAACACATATGAGGGGATCCATTTTAGACCAATCTTATCAAACTGTCTCAGAATGATGTTATTGACAAAAGCTAGCTCAAGTTTATATATGGGTCATGTTGGGTCAATAAGTAGGTCACTACCTCGAAATATAGGAAAAAATCTCTTTTAAGAATAGAAGCTCCAGTTTGCCAAAATCAAGCTGAGTGTACATCATTTTCAGGTGAGCGTCCAGGGCCTTCATGGCCCTCTTGTTTTTATTGGATACTGAGGATTCTTTTTTTTTATTAATAAACAACAATTATGGGCTACACATATTCTGATACTTTTCTATTTAAAGTTTTCAATATATATTTGTGCCTGATCAGAGACTTTTTTTGTTGTTTTTTCTTATTTAGAATGTACACAACTTATTACACACTTAAATCCTCAAATTGTCTTTCTTTCCCTCTCTGTCTGTCTGCCAGTCATGTCCTAGTTTTACCCGGATTAGACAGATTTTTAATCAGAAAACATTATTTATCAGGTGAGCATATAAGTCCCATTCTGTCTCTTGTTTCATTAGTTATCAAGTGAGCATATAAAGGCCCATTCTACCTCTTGTTTCATTATTTATCAGGTGAGCATATAAGGCCCATTCTGCCTCTTGTTTCATTATTTATCAGGTGAGCATATAAGGCCCATTCTGCCTCTTGTTTCATTATTTATCAGGTGAGCATATAAGGCCCATTCTGGCTCTTGCTTCATTATTTATCAGGTGAGCATATAAGGCCCATTCTGGCTCTTGTTTCATTATTTATCAGGTGAGCATATAAGGCCCATTCTGGCTCTTGTTTCATTATTTATCAGGTGAGCATATAAGGCCCATTCTGGCTCTTGCTTCATTATTTATCAGGTGAGCATATAAGGCCCATTCTGGCTCTTGTTTCATTATTTATCAGGTGAGCATATAAGGCCCATTCTGGCTCTTGTTTCATTATTTATCAGGTGAGCATATAAGGCCCATTCTGCCTCTTTTTTCATTATTTATCAGGTGAGCATATAAGGCCCATTCTGCCTCTTGTTTCATTATTTATCAGGTGAGCATATAAGGCCCATTCTGCCTCTTGTTTCATTATTTATCAGGTGAGCATATAAGGCCCATTCTGCCTCTTTTTTCATTATTTATCAGGTGAGCATATAAGGCCCATTCTGCCTCTTGTTTCATTATTTATCAGGTGAGCATATAAGGCCCATTCTGGCTCTTGCTTCATTATTTATCAGGTGAGCATATAAGGCCCATTCTGCCCCTTGTTTCATTATTTATCAGGTGAGCATATAAAGCCCATTCTGCCTCTTTTTTCATTATTTATCAGGTGAGCATATAAGGCCCATTCTGGCTCTTGTTTCATTATTTATCAGGTGAGCATATAAGGCCCATTCTGCCTCTTTTTTCATTATTTATCAGGTGAGCATATAAGGCCCATTCTGCCTCTTGTTTCATTATTTATCAGGTGAGCATATAAGGCCCATTCTGGCTCTTGCTTCATTATTTATCAGGTGAGCATATAAGGCCCATTCTGGCTCTTGTTTCATTATTTATCAGGTGAGCATATAAGGCCCATTCTGGCTCTTGCTTCATTATTTATCAGGTGAGCATATAAGGCCCATTCTGGCTCTTGTTTCATTATTTATCAGGTGAGCATATAAGGCCCATTCTGGCTCTTGTTTCATTATTTATCAGGTGAGCATATAAGGCCCATTCTGCCTCTTGTTTCATTATTTATCAGGTGAGCATATAAGGCCCATTCTGCCTCTTGTTTCATTATTTATCAGGTGAGCATATAAGGCCCATTCTGGCTCTTGCTTCATTATTTATCAGGTGAGCATATAAGGCCCATTCTGCCCCTTGTTTCATTATTTATCAGGTGAGCATATAAGGCCCATTCTGCCTCTTTTTTCATTATTTATCAGGTGAGCATATAAGGTCCATTCTGCCTCTTGTTTCATTATTTATCAGGTGAGCATATAAGGCCCATTCTGCCTCTCGTTTCATTATTTATCAGGTGAGCATATAAGGCCCATTCTGCCTCTCGTTTCATTATTTATCAGGTGAGCATATAAGGCCCATTCTGCCTCTTGTTTCATCATATTCCATATTACATATCTGCAACTTACTAAAGTTATCTTCTTTTTGTTTTGCATATGTCTGTATTGTAAATGTTTGTATTAAGTTTATTATTCCTGATTTTATTTTGTTTATCTTAATTATTTTTTTAGTAAAATAAATCTCGGGACAATTAGCTAATCGCGGATTTTGCTTTTTAGGATAAAGACAAGTTGTCGCAGTTAATAAAGAAAATTCAGGAAATTTCCAAATCGTTATCCTTGCCAGTAACTGAAGACATGTTAGATTTCAGCCGATTGTCATCTGATGCAGATACAGAGGTATCCTAAAACGTCACATAGGTTTAAAAAAGGGAAACATTTACTGCCACAATGTATTAGACCTGCCACTTCTGTAGACCCGATCACTGTTAAACTGCTCGCTTGTCTCCATGTGATTAACAGTTTCACCACGATCGGCAATTCTACAGAAGATGTAGTCCTGATACAAAATGGTGGAAAATATTCCTGATAAACTAGAAGGAAACTAATATAATTATATACCTGTAAATACAGACATCGGAAAATAAATGTGACAAGAAATTAATGCGATTAAACGGGCCTCGCATTTTTCGCATTAATTTCTTGCTCGCATTAATTTCCTGATTTACAGTATCTGTTTTTATTATGATTTTATATATGTAGTAATTAAGGATAATCTTCTTCCTTCTGTAGTAATCCAGTCTCCTTGTCTTTTTTTCCATAAATATTTCATGATGTTTATATTACAAATATATATACATGTATATATAAATATATCAGGTACTCTTAGTAGTAATACACTGTTGGACTTTATTTAATGTTGTTTTAATGATATTGATGACAATCTGCGTTAATTGTCCAGAGAAATATTGTTTATGCATGTTTATTAATTAGAGTATTTATTTATTTATTATTTTAATTTTAGATTTACCTCCCTTTTTGATTTTGAGACTTTTAGTTATACAGTAGATCTGATTTAGTCTTGTTGTTGCAGATATAACACTAATTAGAATTCCTGGTTATAATGTTTCATTGAATGTTGTTGGTGACTATCAAAGGGAGATAACCCAATTTAAAATGAGGATTTAATGGGGTTTTTAATCAACTATAGGATAATTAAAATGCAATTAAATCAGTGATGAAGACAGCCCTAGACTTATTTTTTAGGTTTTTTTATACAATCAGACAGAGTTACCTCCTCTTTGATTAAGCGAGGATTACAGTGATTTAAATCGTCACAGATTCACCAATATCTGAATTGTTATTTTGAACATATATAACAGAAAAACAATTTTTTCAAAATATTCTCTCTTGAAAGACAAAATCATTTTAATTTTAAATCTTGAGTGAATCTGATTTGTTTCTGTTACCAATCTAGAAAATACAAGAAGTAAGACTTAAATGAAACTTATAAAGAGCCAAAACAATGCAGAAAAGTAACTTGTTGCCATGGCAACCTGTAAAAATGTATTCAATAACACTGGTTCAGAAGAAACAGTTGTTTATTTCATTTTTACTTTTGCTATATTTAACATTGCATTTTATGATATTGTCAATAAGAATCAGAAATTAATAAAAAATTAGGGACTATGTCAAACATTATGATGAAAATCACAACTGTAAAACTAACAATTCACTTTACACTATGTCAGAGAATTGTATAAGATTACACATATTTTTATTTTGTACTACTATTTTAGGATCGTAGCAAAGAAAATTCATCAGTTTCTAAAGGAAGCGATAGTTTTGACCTTAGTCATTTAAAAACAGGAAGTGAGGTCACAGGTCACATGGCCTCATTATCACCTGCTTCCTCAGTATCAAGTTGGATGTCTATTCCTTCATCTGATTCAAAAGGTGAGAGAAAGAAATCTGCTACCCAGCTGGAGATAGAGAAAAACCACTCTCTCTTCATGGAAATGCAAGGTAATGGCTTGCTTTATACACTGAAGATCCAACAAACAATAATGAGTTATCTACCCTTGTTTCATTTTATTGGCTTGTCTTCTTCTTCTATATTTTAAGGATATTTAGAAATCCATAAACATTTGTTACCTTTGAACTTTGTACCTTTTACTATATAAATCAAATAGAAATGAGAATCATTTGAAAAAGTACAATATTTTTAATTTATTTATGCAGGACATTTTGTTGCCATAGTAACAACCACATTTCTTGTTGATAAAATCATTTGAATTTTGATTAAGTCATGATGTCTTTGAAAATACTGTGCTATCATGAAATGTTTGATTGTTTCTATGGTGATTTTAAGCTTATCTTATCCCCTCAGATTTTTTTATCATCATGACAAATAGATTTGTTTTAAATATAGCCTTTACAGATCTGATGTCCATTTATTTTGGTAAACATACAATAACACAGGTAGCTGAAGGCTGTGACAATGTCTTCTGTAATACAAGTGTATATAACATGTAAAAAACATTTAAATGTACCAACTGTCCTTAAAAAAGGTGTTCCCTTTGAAATGTACCGACTGTCCTTAATAAAGGTGTTCCCTTTGAAATGTACCAACTGTCCTTAATAAAGGTGTTCCCTTTGAAATGTACCAACTGTCCTTAATAAAGGTGTTCCCTTTGAAATGTACCAACTGTCCTTAATAAAGGTGTTCCCATTAAAATGTACCAACTGTCCTTAATAAAGGTGTTCCCTTTGAAATGTACCAACTGTCCTTAATAAAGGTGTTCCCATTAAAATGTACCAACTGTCCTTAAAAAAGGTGTTCCCTTTGAAATGTACCAGCTGTCCTTAATAAAGGTGTTCCCTTTGAAATGTACCAACTGTCCTTAATAAAGGTGTTCCCTTTGAAATGTACCAACTGTCCTTAATAAAGGTGTTCCCTTTGAAATGTACCAACTGTCCTTAATAAAGGTGTTCCCTTTGAAATGTACCAACTGTCCTTAATAAAGGTGTTCCCTTTGAAATGTACCAACTGTCCTTAATAAAGGTGTTCCCTTTGAAATGTACCAACTGTCCTTAATAAAGGTGTTCCCTTTGAAATGTACCAACTGTCCTTAATAAAGGTGTTCCCTTTGAAATGTACCAACTGTCCTTAATAAAGGTGTTCCCTTTGAAATGTACCAACTGTCCTTAATAAAGGTGTTCCCTTTGAAATGTACCAACTGTCCTTAATAAAGGTGTTCCCTTTGAAATGTACCAACTGTCCTTAATAAAGGTGTTCCCTTTGAAATGTACCAACTGTCCTTAATAAAGGTGTTCCCTTTGAAATGTACCAACTGTCCTTAATAATAGGTGTTCCCTTTGAAATGTACCAACTGTCCTTAATAAAGGTGTTCCCTTTGAAATGTACCAACTGTCCTTAATAAAGGTGTTCCCTTTGAAATGTACCAACTGTCCTTAATAAAGGTGTTCCCTTTGAAATGTACCAACTGTCCTTAATAAAAGGTGTTCCCTTTAAGACATTCTGATAGAACAAAGTAAAATGAAACAAGAAATTAATTCATTGTTTGTATAATGTTGTAATTATTGTAAACAATTTATTTCTTGCTGTTCTGATCACATGACTATCATATGATCATCATGTGATATGCTTTTATAAATGTTGTAAATAATTATCTGAGAATTTTACATGGTATTTCCAGATTTAGTAACCAGAGATGGGAACTCTGGGAAATATGGAAATGTCATATTTTCTCACAAAAAAAAAACAAAATTATTAATGTTGTTATTTACAAAAAGAGTAATTAGTAAATTAAGAGAGTAAGCATGTGTTAGATCTTCAGTGTAAATATATTGCTTTTTAATTTATTTCATTTAATTCAGTGAAACAATGTCATGTGACTAGAATGTTGACTCTAAATTTTCTTGAAATCTGTCATTTCTATAGACCAGTAGACCCCTCAAAACTAAATTAATAAACCAGAAGACCAATAATATGTAGTCTGTCATTTCTATAGACCAGTAGACCCCTCAAAACTAAATTATAGACCAGAAGACCAATTATATGTAGTCTGTCATTTCTATAGACCAGTAGACCCCTCCAAACTGAATTATTGACCAGTCTGAAGACCAATTATATGTAGTCTGTCATTTCTATAGACCAGTAGACCCCTCCAAACTGAAAAACCCAAGAGTAACAAACATTGGCTGAAATTTTTCAAGTGTGATATGTAATAATTTTATTATGTTTTTGCTGAATATTTTATTTCCCCCCCCCCCCCCCAAAAAAAAAAAAAAAAAAGAAAGAAAAAGATAAAAAGGAATGGCAAAAATTGATGATTTATAGTCAAAACAAAGATATTTATTATATAATTCCATACAACTGAAATGTTGATTCAAATTGTAAGACAAAACTGACTGTTACACATTTGTTAGGGTAGCTTAGTAGTTTATCAAGATAGGTCCCAGTATGGAACCCCAGTAAGATAGGTCCCAGTATGGAACTCCAGTAAGATAGATCCCAGTATGGAATCCCAGTAAGAAAGGTCCCAGGATGGAATCCCAATAAGATAGGTCCCAGGATGGAATCCCAGTAAGATATATGGGTCCCAGGATGGAATCCCAGTAAGATAGGTCCCAGTATGGAATCCCAGTAAGAAAGGTCCCAGGATGGAATCCCAGTAAGAAAGGTCCCAGGATGGAATCCCAATAAGATAGGTCCCAGGATGGAATCCCAGTAAGATATATGGGTCCCAGGATGGAATCCCAGTAAGATAGGTCCCAGTATGGAACCCCAGTAAGAAAGGTCCCAGGATGGAATCCCAGTAAGATAGGTCCCAGGATGGAATCCCAGTAAGATATATGGGTCCCAGGATGGAATCCCAGTAAGATAGGTCCCAGTATGGAATCCCAGTACAAAGTTTTTCCTGTATCCTATTTTATCCTAAACAAATGTTTCTGTATAGAATTGAAACATGCAGTATCTTAAGACTGAATTTGGTATGAAGGACACTTAACCATTCCAATCCCTGATTGGTTAACAAATTTTGGTCACTGATTGATCATTTATTCTTTTTACTGCTTGAACAACCAATGAAATAACTTGTTGGTCAACTATTCTGGTCACTGATTGGTCAGCCTTAATATTAATAATTAACATAAAATTTATAATTTATCCTATTCATGCTTTCATGTGTATATAATACAATATGTTGGATACAGAGACTCTGGTAAATATTTAGCTATAGCAGTGATTATAACTCAATACAAGGCTGCAACAAAATTATGTATTATATATATATATAGACTGCTCAAAACCCAGAAACTTTTAGACATTAAAATTACTGGATAGTGATTTTATACTACTATATAAAGATGATACTACATGTGGTAACTTGTTAAAATTGTGTTATTTGTCATATTTGTATTTCAAGTTTTAAACATTGTTTAGAATTAAGGTCAGACCACAAATCTAACAACTGTAATTTATAAATCTGACTTGTCAATTTGTCCATATAAAATTAAAAATTTGGAATTGATGGAGTGATACAGCTAGTGTAGATCTCAGTCTATCTTATGATACTGACTTTGTTTGGTTATAAAAATAGCTTTTATTTTATGCTTTCAATTTGACTTTCCAAAATGAAAAAAAAAGTAAATAAATTTGGTAGTTTTGAATACATAATTTTGTCTGCCTTGTATCTTATCATTAATTCACTTTATAAGATATAATTGTGTATTAGTGGTTTTTGTTTGCACTTTTTAAGATTGACTAATTTTATAAAATAACCTGGTGTTAGATTGTAGTAACTAATACTATTATGGGGAGACAACTCTATAATCTTGTTTATAATTTTGTTATTGATCTTCAGTTACATCTTTTACTATTTTTGTATGATAGTTTTATTTTATAGTGTTTTAATTTGTTTATTATGTAGCAAAAGTATAGAGTTATCTTTATTTTGTTTTATGTTGCTTAGCAACAACACAGTTTGAATATATCATATAAATGGTAGCATGGCAACACAGATGTCTAGTTATACGCTATATAAAACTTAAGTATTGGTGTATGATGGAAAACATTAAATACTTCAATTATCTGTGAGAGTTATCTTTCTTTGACTGTATTGTATGATTCAAAGTCAACTATATAACCTGTAGTATATCCAATGTTATATAGGGAAGAAAAGAACTAGATATAGAAAAAAGAAATTTTTGAATTGACATCATCAGTTAAATCTTTCACAGTAGTAGATTAAATTGTAGGATAGCCATTGTCCAGTTTTTTCTTTTACAATCAAACTGATAATCGTGATCATACTGATTACACAGCTTATTGTCAATGTGATACCTCTATATATCTTGGTCAGTAAATATGTTAGAGACTTAATTATTATATAGTACAGTGTATCAGCCTGAGGTCCTGTATTGTGGACAATGGTCAAAATTGTTATGATAAAAATACTTGTCATTGAGTAAGAAAAACCTGATGTGTGTTTGATGGTCTAGTTAGGATACATGTGTCAGTTAATCTGAGTTAACACTCTAGTTCTGATATATGTGTCAGTTAATCTGAGTTAACAGTCTAATTATAATATGTTTGTCAGTTAATCTGAGTTCACAGTCTAATTCTGATATGTGTGTCAGTTAGTCTGAGTTAACAGTCTAGTTCTGATATGTGTGTCAGTTTATCTGAGTTAACAGTCTAGTTTTGATACGTCTCAGTTAATCCCAGTTAACAGTCTAGTTCTGATATGTGTGTCAGTTAGTCTTAGTTAACACTTTCTGATATGTGTGTCAGTTAATCTGAGTTAACAGTCTAGTTTTGATATGTCTCAGTTAATCCGAGTTAATAGTCTAGTTCTGATATGTGTGACAGTTAGTCTGAGTTAACACTTTCTGATATGTGTGTCAGTTAATCTGAGTTAACAGTCTAGTTCTGATATGTGTGTCAGTTAATCTGAGTGAACAGTCTAGTTCTGATATGTGTGACAGTTAATCTGAGTTAACAGTCTAGTTCTGATATGTGTGTCAGTTAATCTGAGTAAACAGTCTAGTTCTGATATGTGTGTCAGTTAATCTGAGTTCACAGTCTAATTCTGATATGTGTGTCAGTTAATCTGAGTTCACATTCTAATTATGATATGTGTGTCAGTTAATCTGAGTTTACAGTCTATTTATGATATGTGTGTCAGTTAATCTGAGTTAACAGTCTAGTTCTGATATATGTGTCAGTTAATCTGTGTTACAGTCTGATATGTTATGTGTGTCAGTTAATCTGAGTTAACACTCTAGTTATGATATGTGTGTCAGTTAATCTTAGTTTACAGTCTAGTTCTGATATGTCTCAGTTAATCCTAAGTTAACATAAATTAGAGTCAACATGATTTATACTGTTATAATTACAGAAATCAGAAGAAGGTTTTAATATGATCAAAGCAGTATTTTATTATTTCGTTATTGTAATCAACTTTTTACTATGATTATTATTAATTTTTTTTTATGAATTTAAAACAAAACCTTTGATGATTTATTTTATATTATACCTTTTTTTATGTTATAACTTTTAGGTAATACTGTTATAGAACAAGAAAAAAGAAGAATAGAGGAACTCAAACGTCGAGCGGCTGATGAGGGACGAGCTCAGTGGGAGGAACGGAAAATGAGAGAGGCTAACTGTAAAAGTTTTAACTCGCTGGAATCTGAAGACTCGAGTATAGCAAGTAGCTGTGAGACTCCATTTGAAAAGGAAACAAGGTAAATATCCATACTCACAAACACCACATCACAGACTGATGGACTCGAGTATAGCAAGTAGCTGTGAGACTCCATCTGAAAAGGAAACAAGGTAAATATCCATACTCACAAACACCACATCACAGACTGATGGACTCGAGTATAGCAAGTAGCTGTGAGACTCCATCTGAAAAGGAAACAAGGTAAATATCCATACTCACAAACACCACATCACAAACAGACAGATGGACTTGAGTATAGCAAGTAGCTGTGAGACTCCATCTGAAAAGGAAACAAGGTAAATATCCATACTCACAAACACCACATCACAGACAGATGGACTCGAGTATAGCAAGTAGCTGTGAGACTCCATCTGAAAAGGAAACAAGGTAAATATCCATACTCACAAACACCACATCACAAACAGACAGATAGACTCGAGTATAGCAAGTAGTTGTGAGACTCCATCTGAAAAGGAAACAAGGTAAATATCCATACTCACAAACACCACATCACAGACTGATGGACTCGAGTATAGCAAGTAGCTGTGAGACTCCATCTGAAAAGGAAACAAGGTAAATATCCATACTCACAAACACCACATCACAGACTGATGGACTCGAGTATAGCAAGTAGCTGTGAGACTCCATCTGAAAAGGAAACAAGGTAAATATCCATACTCACAAACACCACATCACAGACTGATGGACTCGAGTATAGCAAGTAGCTGTGAGACTCCATCTGAAAAGGAAACAAGGTAAATATCCATACTCACAAACACCACATCACAGACTGATGGACTCGAGTATAGCAAGTAGCTGTGAGACTCCATCTGAAAAGGAAACAAGGTAAGTATCCATACTCACAAACACCACATCACAGACTGATGGACTCGAGTATAGCAAGTAGCTGTGAGACTCCATCTGAAAAGGAACAAGGTAAATATCCATACTCACAAACATCACATTACAAACAGACAGATGGACAGACAGACAGACCACAAACAGTTAGACAGAAAGGCAGACCACACGCAGTGACTGGAGAATTGTACAGTTTGTGTTTCAGGTAGTTGAACATAATCTGTACCATAATACAATACCTAAACAATGTTTGTCCCAGACTAGAGTTGTACAGTTGTACAATCCGAGTCCCCATGGGAGAGTTGTTAATATGTGTCACATGAGATAAATAGAATTGTACATTTGTACAATCTGAGTCCCCATGGGAGAGTTGTTAATATGTGTCACATGAGATAAATAGAATTGTACATTTGTACAATCTGAGTCCCCATGGGAGAGCTGTTAATATGTGTCACATGAGATAAATACATAATGTGAGTCCATGTGCAATTGTGCAATATGTACCCAGGGAAAATTTTATTTTCTTTACCCCAGAGAACTGTGATATCTGTGCCCTAGGGAAATAATTGTAAAATCTGTTTTCCAGGGATTGAAGTACAAGCTGTGTTCTTGGAAAATGTTATACAATTGATGTTTCTTAGGGGAGAGGTACAATACCTGCTCCGAGAGGAGAGATGAACAATTTGTGTCCCATGAAAAATGGCACAGTGTGTGATTCTGATTCTAAATTTACCATCCATGTCCACCTGGGAGAAGCTGTACATTTGGGTTAGTGGTGTTGAGTTTGAACAATAAGGTCTCCACAGGAATGCTTATGTGACTGTC
>JARBDR010000298.1:0-32718 GCA_029721355.1 Tegillarca granosa | reverse complement strand
GAAACTGGTACATCAGTCTACAAATTGGACAGGGGAAACTTTTCGGTTTATTTACATCCTTATTTGGGGTCTTAAAACGGAATTAATATACTGGCTAAGACATTTTCACACGTCGTGTGGAAACACGGTAAATATTTGGGTGACTTGTAAGTTTCCAAACAGATAGGACATTTTGTTATTTTCTCCACTTCATCTGTTTCTGCAGTGGCCATCTTTAACTGTCATAACCACCTTCGGTTTATCCACTATGTGGTACTTGGAGTTACCCTGAAAAGGATAAAATTAGGGTTTACTTTATAAATATAATTATCAATTCAAATAAAAGAGAGGAATTACATTAAATCCGATTTTTTATAAACGATTAGAATTTTGTTTCACTTACCTCTCGGTAAATTTTAGAATCAAAACAAACGTATCCACCATCAAGGGATATTGATCATGGGACGACGATCAAACTGAACTTTATACCTTGTTTTATCTGTTGATCCAGTAGTAGTTGTCTCCCTTCACATGTTAAATACATTTTCCGAAAATCGGGTTGTATTTAGTTTTAACAATGTCAACATGTTTATATTAAATCAATATTATATCAAAGCTGCCAAACAAATAATCATTTTGTTTTTAAAAAGTCAATTGCCTTTTTTAATTCAAATAAAGAAATAATTGCTTTGTTTTTTAATAGTATGATAATAATTAATTATTATTATTATTTTTAGTAGTAGTAGTAGTAGTTGTAGTAGAAAATCGCGAATACTGGCTATCCTTTTTCGTACAAGTGTGGTTCCAAAGAAGTGTTCATAATTTCTAAATTCCAAAAGTCTAAAAGGGATTATGTGTTATTTTTACACCAAACTATCAAGGGGCGTCTTCATAGAAATTTATCTCGCCGTCATAATGGACCAATGAGAAAACACACAAATTCTAGGAAAAATAAGCAAAATTCAAACAGAGAAGTGAGACCGGGTGCTCCTCTTGTCTAGATAGCTACACACACCACGTACAAAATCAAATTTGTGAAAAAAAGGAACATGGAACTTCGGCACGGGACATTTAACGACAAATTAGAAAATACAGTGGAGTTCGTTTATAACAAAGTCCAAGGACGAGCTGCACGAATTCTTTATAGTACGTAACAACCATTTCGACAATATTACGAATTGAGTTATCTCCCTTGTGTAACTATCAACAACCAGTATAAAATTGTACACTATCAATATAAGTGAATAATCTTGAGTATTTATTGCTTTTTAGTTTTTCTTCCATCGGAAAAAAATATTTTATGCATAAATAATATAAATAATTAACAAATAATAACCAATAAAATAAAAGCGATTGATTAATTCCTGTCATAAATTTCACAATTCATTTACATATTACCACATTCACACTCGCTAAATAATAAGTTGAAAATCAGTTCACGGTATTTAAATTTAATTAAAGTAAGAAATAAATTATTAAAAATCAAAATAAAATTTGCAGTCCATTACTAAATAAAAATTCTGCCAGGCATATTTACCAATTAAACTAAATTCAGTTTACCTTTTTTTGGCATTAAACCAAAAATAGATTTGAAATGAAACGACTGTCCATCCTTACACAAATTATATTTGATATATACGGAAAAAAGTCATTTTGGTTCCTTACATACTGTTTATTGCATCTGGTAATAAATGTCTCTAGGTCGGATAAACAGTCAAAAACTATCGCACACATCTTCTTGCATATTTACAAATGCTCGAACTTCAGGAAGTGCATCTGGGTATCATTTAGTCCCACAACAGTTTTAGAGACTGTTTACTATCTCGTTGCTTCGTTGACTCATCATTGCTATTATCGCTCATATTACTAATCATTTCATTTCCGGTCGGAGTCACAAATTTCAGCCTTGGTAAAACAGTTCTTAATTTTTGTTTTCAGTAACTTTTTAACATGCGCGGTGGATTAACACAGTTGCTTGGTACATTAGACTGTGGTACTTACATGTAACCTGTGGTACTTTAACTAATCATAGACTGTGGTACTAATAGTAGTCTGTGGTACTTATTACATAGTCTTTGGTACTAACTAAATCTAGACTGTGGTACTAAAATGTAGTCTGTGGTACTTATAACATGTTGTCTTTGGTACTAACAAATCTAGACGGTGGCACTTACATGAAGACTGTGGTGGTACTCACTATATGTACACTAGGGTTCTCGCTACATAAAAATAAGGTATAAATAACATCTAGAATTTACTTACTTGTAAACTGTATAACTTATTACATCTAGTTTAGGTATTCACTGCATGTAGACTCAGATACTCTACATGTAAAGTGAAGTACTTACCACATGTAAACTGAAGTACTCACAACATATAGACTGTGGAACTCATACATATAGACGATGGAACTCACTACATGTAGACTGTGGAACTCACTACATGTAGACTGTTGTTTTACATTTAGTCTTTGGTACTAAATAAATCTAGACTGCTCCTTACAAGTATTGTGGTACTTATTATATGTATTCTTTGTTACTAACTAAATCTAGACTGTGGTACTTGCATGTAAACTGTATAACTAATTACATCTAGTTTTTGTACTCACTACATGTTGACTCAGATACTCACTATGTGTAAACTATGGTTCTCACTACATAAAGTAAGGCATTAATTCAAATCAAGGCCAATCAGTTTTGCAATTAATTATCGATGCATTATGTGGGGTAAACGTATCCCTGAATCAGTAATCTATGTATTCATATATGGATTATCTCTATATAACTAAGAAGTTATATTTGGTTACTTAAATGATAACCATAGATTTAACTAGTAAATAAATTGAGTTGAGTTGGAGAAAACTCGAGTACCTAGAAAAAAACTACTAACTTTGGCAAGAGAACTAAAAAATTTCCAGCAGTTAATGCATAATAATTAATGGAGTCGGTGCTTTCTTTCAATCAACATCATAGAGCTGGATCAATATAAACTACATTATTTCTTAATATGAATTTTTCCATCTTAAGAACTGTCATTGACTAGCCCCTGAACAGATGACACGATGGCCATAAAGGCCCTGGACGCTCACCCGGCAATCTGGAGCTTCTATTCTAAAGGAGATTTTTACTAATTTCGAGCTAGTAACCTACTTATTGACCCTTACAAACTGGAGCTAGTTTTTCTCAAGAGCATCATTCTGACCAAGTTTGATGAAGATTGGACTAAAATTTGGGCCTCAGTAGTGTTAATACGGGTTTTCAACAATATGACCTAGTGACCTACTTATTGACCAAAAATGGCCCATATATGAACTTGATCTAGCTTTTGTCAAGATCATACTGACTAAGTTTGATCAAGATTGGACTGAAATTGGGGCCTTAGGAATGTTAACAAGGTTTCTATATAATTTGACTTAGTGACCTATTTTTTGACCCAACATGGCCCATATACGAACCTGAGCTAGCTTTTGTCAAGGATCATTCTGACTAAGTTTGATGAAGATTGGACTAAAATTGGGGCCTCGGGAGTGTTCTCATGTTGTTTTTTTTATTTGACCTAGTGACCTAATTAATGACCTAACATAACCCATATAAGAACTAGCTAGCTTTTCTAAGGGATCATTCTGACAATGTTTGATGAAGATTGGACTAAAATTGGGGCCTCAGGAGTGTTAACAAGGTTTTCTTACTATTTAATCTAGTGACCTACTAATTGACCCAACATGACCCATATACGAACTTGAGCTAGCTTTTGTCAAGAGGATCATTCTGAGAAAGATTAAAGATTGCACTCAAATTGTTGCCTAAATCAAAAGTTGAGGCACGACAGACGACGCACAATGACCCATCACAATAGCTCACTTGAACACTTTGTGCTCAGATGAGCTAAAAACATTAAATACAATGCTACTCGACTGCCTATCATTAAGCTCGACTGCCTATCATTAAACTTCAAGACAATTTGAAAATACAAAAAAGAACAAATTTTATATATTTTATTGCTTTTTTTAGTTAAGTATACCTTGACGACGAATACTTGATAAATTACGATCACAACAAGATGAAAAATAAATCAAGAATGAAAAACAAGATTTCTCCTGACAGACACCTGGATTACATACATATAATATTGTAGATGTCAATACAGAATTCTCAATACAGATTTATCTTTTCTGTAACAAGGTGGGGACAAACAAACACAAATCAACAAAATGACAATGTGTTACATCAAGATATCGTAACGGAAATAAACATTCACTTTCGAAGGGGGGGTGTTGTCAGTCTACTGAAATATCTTTCCTACAGAGATCAGATGATGCATGCATGGAAGAACAAAGGTCATTAGGTCAAAAGCAATGACATGCTTTAATACTAGTAGATCCATTTGAGATGAGCATACTCATCATGTGATATGCAATAAAAAAAATGTGAAAATGATATGGAAGGGATTGTGAGAAACATTTTTCAAAACAATCTACACATATGTATCATACTGGTATACAACATTCTGTATGTTTGGGTTTGTAAACCCAGTTTATATGTAAAAAAAATTAACTGAGAAAATTTTACAAGATCTATGTCAAGATATGATGAATATGTCAAGAATTTTGCTATTACTAATGCCAGCATTTTAACATTTTTGTTAGGTTTCTGCATATGATATAAATGTAATAATACGATTTAAATTATTCTTTCACTCCCACAAAAACAATATAATAATGTGAACACCATTCTAGCAAATATGAATTAAGAGTAATGTTTTTATAATGATATGAAGGATTTACGACAAGAATACAAATGAAATCTTAGTAAATAACTTTACAGAGATGAGAGACATTTTGTGTCTTAACAATTCCGCATACACTTTTATAACAGGAATATATAGTCCATTACGTCTCAGTATTAATCACACACATGAAAAAGCTAAACCAATGGCTCACTATCCTTACAAGTAATAATATAGATAATATGCTAGATAAACTGTTGATCAATATTTGTAACCTGTAGCACTTACACGTACCCTGACGTACTTATATTTTTTAACGTTTGTTACGTATAGGTAACTTTTGGTACTTATTTGTCATCTGTGGTAACCTGTGGTACATGCATGTAACATGTGGCACTTGCCTGTACTTAATTGTGGTAAATGCATGTATCCAGTGGTACAAAAATTTGAAATTAGGTACAATCACGTAGCCTGTGATATTCAGCAAATACAATAAAATACTCGTTTTCGTCAATTAAAAACGTGGTCACTACACAACTACCAAACACATGTTATTCAACAACTAATAAAAACATGTTATTTCACAACTAACAAAAACATGTTATTCCACTTCTACCAAAAACACGTCATTCCAAAACTACCAATACATTTTATTCCAGAAATACCTAATACATGTTATTCAGCTACTACCTAATACATGTCATTCTGCTACTACCTAATACATGTCATTCCGCTACTAACAAGTACATGTTATTCTACAACTACCAAATACACGTTATTTCACAACTAACAAAAACATTTTATTCCACATCTACCAAAAACACGTCATTCCAAAACTACCAAATACATGTTATTCCAGAAATACCTAATACATGTTATTCCAGAAATACCTAATACATGTCATTCTGCTACTACCTAATACATGTCATTCCGCTACTAACAAGTACATTTTATTCCACAACTACCAAATACATGTTATTTCACAACTACCAAATACATGTTATTTGACAATTACCAAATACATGTTATTTCACAACTACCATATAATGTTATTTCACAATTACTAAATACATGTTTTTCGACAACCACTAAATATGGTATTCCAAAACTATAAAGTACATATTATTCCACAACTTTCAAATACAGGTCATTCCACAACTTCTAATTACAGGTTCTTCTGCAACTACCTAATGCATGCCCTTCTGCTAATACCTAATACATGTCATTCCAATACTACCTATACGTGTTATTCAGCTACTACCTAAAACATGTCAGTCTCCTTCTACCTAATACATGTCATTCTGCTACTACCTAATACATGTCAGTCTCATTCTACCTAATACAAATCATTCTGCTTCTACCTAATACATGTCAGTCTCCTTCTACCACATACATGTCATTCCACTTTTATCTAATACATGTCATTCCGCTACTACCAAATACATGTATTTCAACAACAACCAAATTCATGTTATTCCATAACTACAAAATACATGTCATTCTAATATTACCTAATACATGTTATTCCGCTATTACCTAATACATGTTATTCCGCTATTACATAATACATGTCATTCCGCTACTACCTAAAACATGTCATTCCGCTACTACCTAATACATGTTATTCCGCTTCTATCTCATACATGTCATTCCGCTACTACCTAATGCATGTCATTTCACTTCTATCTAATACATGTTATTCCGCTTCTACCTAATACATGTTTTTTCCGCTTCTACCTCATACATGTCATTCCGCTACTACCTAATACATGTCAATCCGCTACTACCTAATACATGCCATTCCGTTCTACCTCATACATGTCATTCCGCTACTACCTAATACATGTCATTCCGCTACTACCTCATACATGTCATTCCGCTACTACCTTATACATGTCATTTCACTATCTAATACATGTCATTCCGCTTCTACCTCATACATGTCATTCCGCTACTACCTAATACATGTCATTCCGCTACTACCTAATACATGTCATTCCGCTACTACCTAATACATATCATTTCACTAATACCTAATACATGTTATTCCGCTTCTACCTAATACTTCTTTTCCACTACTGCCTAATATATGTCATTCTGCCAATACCTAATACAGGTCATTCCGATACTAACTAATACATGTCACCCCGCTTCTACTTAACACATATACAGCTACAAAATAAATACATATTAAACACTGACTACCTATAACGGCTATACGGCAACTACAAAGTACATGTTACACAGCGACTACTTATAACGGCTATAGGGCAAATACAAAATACATATTACACAGCGACTAATTATAACGGCTATACGACAACTACAAAATACATGTTATACAATAACAATAATACACCTCAAAGATTCGAATCCCACTCTGTACACATCAATTTTTATGTTGGAAAGATTGTCAGTTCGCTTGCCGAAAAATCGGTGGTTTTCTCTTGACACTCCGGTTCTCTTTACCATTTCATAACAGAATGCCGCGATTCAAGTGAAAGAATCCTAACTGGGGCATAAATCATCAAAACTTATCTACAAATAAAGATAAAGACAACATATTATACAATCATCACTTTAATCAAAACTTCCAGATTTTTTTTTAATATTTTTTTTTATTTTTTTTTTAAAACTTTGATGCAGTTGCTGATTTCATTGTATCAAAAATATTCCTAAGATGAATGATTGTGGGAGTAATTTCAAGCTAAAACGGCTATATGAAAATATTGAACAAATACAAAAAAATTATACTGAATACATTTCATGAATATTTAAGACGATTTAATTATTTTAGTTTTACTTTAGGCTCATGTGACAAAAAATCATGAAACATCCCAGTTAATTTTAAAAAGTCACGTGTTTAAATCAATCGTTATTTTACAACATGGTTATTACACAGTAATAATATAGTGAACTTAGAAATCAAAATGATTTTATTGTACTTTATCTTCAGCCCTACACTAATTTTTGTAATTCATACACAGTAACATTGTTACCGTCATGTGTAACTAAGAACCTCTTTCCAGTCTTGTCAAAAGCTATACCATATGGTAATGTTATATCTCTAACTATCAGTTTTATAAACTGACCATCAGGAGTAAGTTAATGTATATCGTTTGACCTGTAACTACAACAATAAATGTTACCGTCCTTGTCAACTGATATACCTCGTCCATCAGCGAAGCAGACGTTATCATTTAGATAACTAAACATGAGTGATCCATTCATATCTAAACACACCAGCTTGTCGTATGATGTAAGGTATATCCTGTCTGTAGTACATGTGATGTAGTTTGTACTACATCCTAATGTCACTGTTTTAATGATGTTTCCCGTCCTATCAATCATGTAAATGTTACCATCAGTACCTCCTACGATCAGATTTGTACCGTTATACCCGATTACGCCAGATAATTGTTTGATGACCGTGATCAGTTTACCAAGTTTACAGTTTACTATATCTATATACTGTATGTTCTGTGTACTGTACAGCACTACTGCAGCTTGTCTATCATCTATCTGTACAATACTACAGGGATATCCAGATACCGACAGCTCCTTATGTACTTGTACTTCTAACGTACAAAAGATAACCTTACCTCCGATATAATCTACTAACAATACCTTATCATCTGGTAGAAATATCCCGTCAGTCAGACGTCGTCCTCTATTAAAGTTACGTATCATCCTAGAAGTACAGTTATGAAAATTTGTCTTCCCTTCACCTCCAAGTATTCCTGATTTAACATCAAGTGGCCTAGAAGTAATTGTCACTGTTCCGATTTTTGTAAAGTTTGTCATCAAGTTAACCCAGTTGTCCTCAAATTGTATTTCTATTTCATGATGTTTTATTTCTTCAAGTCGTTTCTTCAATAATTCTGAACCTTCATTGTACTGCTGTTTTATCTCGTTCATCTCCAGAAACACGTGGATATCCGATACATTTTTAAGTCCGTTATCTATTACGTTTTGGTAATTACACATTACCTCCAAACTGTTTTCCATTTCAGTGATATCATTACCGATTAGTATCGATGCTTCTTTGTATCTACAACCTAATTCTTGGTTCACCCTGTCCTCTAGTTGGTCAAAATGTTTGTTTATGTCCTGCCCCATCTTGGTTATTTTCTCCAGATATTGCTGTCTTCCTCGTTTTAGTTCTTTTAGATTTATTTTTCTGCTTTCTAATACTGTTGATAACTCATCTATCATTGCCTTTAGAGATTCGGTCAGGTCGGTAATTTCTGGACTTTCTTTGATCCCTTTAGCTGCATCATTTAAGGTTTTGACATGTTCACATTTACGGTGGTGCACTGTCACACAAATTGCACAGCATGCCTGTTTGTGATCCATACAATACAGCTTCATTTTCTCACCTTCGTGTTGTGTACACACTTCCAGTGTTGTTATCGTTCGTGTTTCTGATTGGTTTTGCTCTAAGGAATATATCTTGTGACTTTGTGATATTTTCATGGCCTTGTGATAATGGTCACAGTCAGTACAAAGAGCTTCATTACACACAGTACACCATGTCACGGCTTTGTTGTGTTTCTTAAGTACTGAACAAGGGTCACATAGTTTGTCTTTGGATTTCAGCTTACTTTGATCTAGTAGTGTTACAATAAGATGATTACCAGGTATTTTTGCTGCAATATCTTCAGGTGAAAGACCAGGATCAGAAACTGGTACATCAGTCCTGCAAATGGGACAGGGAAAAGTTCTCGGTTTATTTACATCCGCATTGGAGGTCTTAAACACGGAAGTAATATACTGGCTCAGACATGTTTCACACGTCGTGTGAAAACACGGTAAATATTTGGGTGATTTGTAAGTTTCCAAACAGATAGGACATTTTGTTATTTTCTCCACTTCATCTGTTTCTGCAGTGGCCATCTTTAACTGTCATAACAACCTTCGGTTTATCCACTATGTGGTACTTGGAGTTACCCTGAAAAGGATAAAATTAGGGTTTACTTTATAAATATAATTATTAATTCAAATAAAAGAGAGAAATTACATTAAAACCGATTTTTTATAAACGATTAGAATTTTGTTTTACTTACCTCTCAGTAAATTTTAGAATCAAAACAAACGTATCCACCAATCAAGGGATATTGATCATGGGACGACGATCGAACTGAATTTTATACCTTGTTCTATCTGTTGACCTAGTAGTTGTCTCCCTTTAAATGTTAAATACATTTTCTGAAAATCGGGTTATTTTTAGTTTGATCTTTATTATGTCAAACATGTCTGGGTCATAAATAATCTTTTTGTTCTTAAAACATCGATATTTAATAACCTTATCAAAGTAAATGAAAAGAAAAAAATAGTTTGTTTTAAATAATTATAATAAAACTAACATTAATAATAATGATAATAATAATAACATTATTATTATTATTATTATTATTATTATAATTATTATTATTATGCCAAAAACGGGCGTGCTGATGAGTTTTATAAAGCTTTCAATCGTTAATTTGACTAAGTATAAATGTCGTTAGACCCTCGTTACGCATGTTAATCAGCACAAGATATTTATACATAAAAGGTCTGTGTAACTGAAAATTAAAGAAATTGTGCAGCTTCCACTGTGCAAAAATTTTCGTAGTGATATTGCTTAACATCATATCAGCATATCAGCATTTTTCTTAACTATGTACGACAACAACAGGATTATTAATATCTATTGATTAATCTAAGAATAAGTTCATGTATGCATGAGATGAATGTATTTTGTCTGTCCTGTACAATCGGCCTCTCTGTGCAACTTTTTAGTAAAGTTCTTGCTCATCGAGTCATTTGTTGCAGACAAGGTATTGTTCTATAGCAGCTACCAATTACAAGTTCTATAGCAGCTACCAAATACAAGTTCTATAGCAGCTACCAATTACAAGTTCTATAGCAGCTACCAATTACAAGTTATATAGCAGCTACCGATTACAAGTTATATAGCAGCTACCAATTACAAGTTCTATAGCAGCTACCAATAACAAGTATTATAGCAGCTACCAATTACAAGTTATATAGCAGCTACCAATTACAAGTTATATGGGAGCTACCAATTACAAGTCATCTGGCACAGACGGGTAACTTTTCCCCTCAGTCCATTATCTTCGCAGTGGCTATATCAGTCGATACCTTGAATGGCAAGCGTTACGCAAGCAAGCAATATTTCTAATTTTAAAGTCGTATGTATAACACGACGGCGGTTTAAACACATGAATTTCGGCTTGTACCTATGGGCATCCAGTCGGTCTAAATGATTATACTTCAGCAATTTTAAAATACATAATATTCAGCAGCTACCAATTACATGCTAAAATTTGAAGTAAAAGAGGTTCTCAGTGACTAGTAAAAACTGGTGTTTCGGGGTTACCAAAAACAAGGTTTCAGTGACCATTAAGTTAATTAATTACTAAGTATTTATCGTTAACTCATTGAAAGCGTAATTAAAAACATATAAAGCCAAGATACTAGAATCATCTTCAAAATATTATAAAATTATACTTCATATACTTCACCAATATAACCTCATAAGATAAGATAGAGAAAGCCTATTGTTATAATTATTATTATTATTATTATTATGCCAAAAACCGCGCATACTGACACTCCTATTCCGTAAAGTGTGGTTTACAACAAATGATCATAACGTCTTTGTGTTATATATTTCCAATAGTCTTACATAGATTATGTGTTATTTTAACAGCACCATCGGAATTTATCAAGGAATGTATGCATAGAATTTAATCTCGCCATAAAGATGGACAATTGACAAAACACAGATTCTAAAAAATATGAGTATTCCAGACATTTTAAAAAAAATAGATAAAACCTCCCGTTTGGATAGAGTGCAGTGAGGTAATGGTATTTTACATCCATAGGATTGTTTATTGATAAATATGATTGAAAAATCCAAACACAATCATGCCGGTCTATGACCACCTCGCAATTCTAAAAACAAAATCTATTATATGAAATCTGACTAAACATAAGAAATTAAACCAGGGAAGTGAGACCGGATGCTCCTCCTTTCTAGCTAAGTACATCCGTGCAAGATCAAATTTGAGAATTAAAGAAAAGTGGAATTTTGGGACGGTAAACTAGCAATTCTTACATTTGCATTGTATGATTTAAAGGGTTGGGGTAACAAGCAACTCCCCCCTTTAAAACATTCAACACAGATAAAAAGAAAACAATGTGGCCAAAAGGTCCCCGGTTATATAAAAGAAAATAATTTTTCGCCCGTGGATCGTAAAACAGGGTTCTACTATGGATCTGTCTAAGGTCTTTAACGGCCCAGGACTCTTTGGCGGTAGGGGATTGAACCTGAGACGCTCTTATAACAAAATTCTCACCCCGGCCCCGCCCCATTTTCCATAAAATTCTGGATCCGTACCCACTTTGGTTCTGTCCAAGTTGGATTTACACATAGGCATTGTAGAGCATTGTGATGAAGTAAAAACTACCACATGTAACTTGTATCAATCTCTACAACATCGAAATTATCTGAACACAATCTCTTCGAGATCTCACATTTCAGAGAGTGTTACCAGATCCTTTCCGGATTTTCTTTGCTAAGTACAGATATCAGACACATAGAATCAATGTAAACCAACACAAATGAACGTAAAGCGTCGACTAAACTATACCTAATTCAAATTTATTTACTTATATCTTACTACTAGACACACGCATAAACATCATTCATTTTTAAAATTAAATTATCAATAGAAAAAAAAAACATTTTCTTGAAAGCGGTTGTAATTACAAATACCATGTGGTACTCACTACATGTAGACTGAGGCACTTACAACATGTACATGTAATATATGCCTCACTACATAAATACGTAGATACAAATTACATTTAGACTGTGGTACTTTCTAAATGTTGACCAAGTTACTAACTACATGTAGACTGGTAGTAAATGAATCATAATTCACGTACTAATTACATGTAGATTGTTATGGTCACTACATGTATAATGAGGAACTCATTACATGTAAACTGTTGTACTCACTTTATGTAATATGGAACTTACTTTATATATATATACTTTTCTAAACACCGGATTGTGGGATAATTGGAAAATTAAACGAAATTTATTGAAGTTTGATTTCAATTCCATGATAAACCCCTAATTACCATGTGTTATCATGGAATTGAAATCAAACTTCAATAAATTTCGTTTAATTTTCCAATTCCATTTCATTACACATGGTAATGAGGGGTCACGTGAGATTTTTAGAGCCTGCTGGGTCAGTTGCGCAATATCGAACATATTTAAAAACCATATCGTATTATTATGTACAATATTTACATTTATTTACATATACATATTTTTTTTTGCATTCGATTAAGAATAGCCTGTGAAAACTGTTAAACTGTAACAGGTTTTTTGTAATATTTTCGAAAAGTCGAATTATTTGTCCATCCAGCACATCGCATAACAGTTGACAGAGGAACATGCACATTCGATGCAGATGTAGTTGACGCAGACCGAATACTGTGTGGCTTAAATATATTTATATCTACACCTGCTAATTTTAAAACAGTTTTTATCCATCTAGAAATAGTATCTTTTGAAACTTTTTTGTACGGCATCGCAAAACTAATAAACAAAGAATTTTCGTTATTGCGAACCGCGCAGTATTTTTTAAGTAAGCTTTCAATAACTCAACCACACATAAGTTGGTATTAGGTTCATATTTTTGTATAGCTATTTCGTGTAAATGTGTCCACGGTCTTAAATGTTTTAATAAATCACCTATTCTAATTTTTACCACATTGTCAATAAATTCTATATTTTTTATGCTCATGAGATGCAGTGACTGTACTCGCTGACCCGAGAGCAAACCTAACAAAACTGTAACCTTATAAGTTAGTTGTTTTAAAGTTATTACATCGATTGACGGCATATTTGCCAAAAATGATAAAACTTTTTCCACATCCCATGTTACATTATAGCGTGGTAGAGTCGGTTTTAATAAAAACAAACCGCGCATAAATCGTTTCGTTCTGATTGGTCCATATTTGAAAAGTGAAAGTAAAGTTTCCCGGATCTTTTTTAGGTAAAACAGATTGACCAATTAGAACGTTTGTCGAGATTCAGCACGGGATGACGATTGCCATTCTAAGTGTGAAATGGCGTTTGATACAGGGGTAGGTCTCCGTTTATATCGTGTTATGCATTTTAGAGACAGCGACGGCAATTCCGATATGCACCATTTTGTAGAGTAATGCATGAAGGTTTGAGGGATATTCATTTATTATTTTTATTGTCCACCAATAAATAGAAAAAAGCGACCGAACCGAGGTAGGTCAAAAATTAGGATAGCGAAAGTTGAACACCTTGTCTTATGTTAGGGTCAAGGGATTTTTTTTTAATATCGAAACAAGCGCCTGTGAACTAAACCTAGACTGTGGTAGTTATATGTAGTCTGTGGTGCTTATTACATGTAGTGTTTGATACTAACTAAACCTAGACTGGGGTACTAATATGTAGTCTTTGGTACTTATTACATGTAGTCTTTGGTACTAACTAAATCTAGACTGTGGTATTACATGTAGACTTAGATACTCACTATATGTACACTAGGGTTCTCACTACATAAAAATAAGGTATAAATAACATCTAGACTTTTACTTACATGTAAACGGTATAACTTATTACATCTAGTTTAAATTAAATTAATTATTAAATTACGGATCTTAAGATTCATTAAGTTTCAACTGTTTGGCTCATGTTTTGGTACTCACTACATGTTGATTCATATACTCACTACATGTAGAGTGAGGTACTTACAACATATAGACTGTGGAACTCACTACATGTAGACTGTTGTAACTATTTCATTTAGTCTTTGGTACTAAATAAATCTAGACTGCTCCTTACAAATACTATGGTACTTACTATATATAGTCTTTGTTACTAACTAAATCTAGACTGTGTTACTTATATGTAAACTGTATAACTTATTACATCTAGTAGTCACTACATGTAGACTCAGATACTCACTATATGTACACTATGGTTCTCACTACATAAAGTAAGGCATTAATTCAAATCAAGGCCAATCAGTTTTGCAATTAATTTTCGATGCATTATGTGGGGTCAACGTATCCCTGAATCAGTAATCTATGTATTCATATATAGATTATCTCTATATAACTAAGAAGTTATATTTGGTTACTTAAATGATAATCATAAGTTTAACTACTAGTAAATAAATTGAGTTGAGTTGGGAGAAAACTGGAGTTCCTAGAAAAAAACTACTAACTTTGGCAAGAGAACTAACAAAATTTCCAGCATTAATGCATAATAATTAATGGAATCGGTGCTTTCTTTCAATCAACAATCATAGAGCTGGATCAATATAAACTACATTATTTCTTAATATGATTTTTTCCATCTTAAGAACCGTCATTGACTAGCCCCTGTGCAGATGACACAAGATGGCCATAAAGGCCCTGGACACTCACTCGGCAAACTGGAGCTTCTATTCTAAAGGAGATTTTTACTATATTTCAAGCTAGTAACCTACTTATTGACCCTTACAAACACGAGCTAGTTTTTCTCAAGAGCATCGTTCTGACCAAGTTTGATGAAGATTGGACTAAAATTTGGGCCTCAGTAGTGTTAATTCGGGTTTTCAACAATATGACCTAGTGACCTACTTATTGACCAAAAATGGCCCATATATGAACTTGAGCTAGCTTTTGTCAAGATCATACTGACTAAGTTTGATCAAGATTGGACTAAAATTTGGGCCTCAGGAATGTTAACAAGGTTTCTATATAATTTGACTTAGTGACCTATTTATTGACCCAACATGGCCCATATACGAACTTGAGCTAGCTTTTGTCAAGGATCATTCTGACTAAGTTTGATGAAGATTGGACTAAAATTGTGGCCTAAATCAAAAGTTGATGCACGACAGACGACGCACAATGACCCATCACAATAGCTTACTTGAACACTTTGTGCTCAGGTGAGCTAAAAACATTAAATACAATGCTACTCGACTGCCTATCATTAAGCTCGACTGCCTATCATTAAACTTCAAGACAATTTGAAAATACAAAAAAAGAACAAAATTTTATATATTTTATTGCTTTTTTTAGTTAAGTATACCTTGACGACGAATACTTGATAAATTACGATCACAACAAGATGAAAAATAAATCAAGAATGAAAAACAAGATTTCTCCTGACAGATACCTGGATTACATACATATAATATTGTAGATGTCAATACAGAATTCTCAATACAGATTTATCTTTTCTGTAACAAGGGGGGGACAAACAAACACAAATCAACAAAATGACAATGTGTTACATCAAGATATCGTAACGGAAATAAACATTCACTTTCGAAGGGGGGGTTGTCAATCTACTGAAATATCTTTCCTACAGAGATCAGATGATGCATGCATGAAGAACAAAGGTCATTAGGTCAAAATCAGACATGCTTTAATACTAGAAGATCCATTTGATTTCATCATGTGATACGCAATAATGCATGTGATTTTTTTCCTTTAGATATGGTATCGTCACAAACAATCTACACATATGTATCATACTGGTATACAACATTGTGTATGCTTGGGTTTGTTAACCCAGTTTATATGTAGAAAAATCTTAACTGAGAAAATTTTACAAGTTCTATGTCAGATATGATGAATATGTCAAGAATTTTGCTATTACTAAATGCCAGCATTTTAAAATTTTTGTTAGGTTTCTGCATATGATATAAATGTAATGTTACGATTTAAATTATTCTTTCACTCCCACAAAACAATATAATAAATGTGAACACCATTCTAGCAAATATGAATTAAGAGTAATGTTTTATAATGATATGAAGGATTTACCGACAAGAAATACAAATGAAATCTTAGTAAATAACTGTACAGAGATGAGAGACATTTTGTGTCTTAACAATTCCGCATACACTTTTATAACAGGAATCTATAGTCCATTACGTCTCAATATTAGTCACACACATGAAAAAAGCTAAACCAATGGCTCACTATCCTTACAAGTAATAATATAGATAATATGCTAAATAAACTGTTGATCAACATTTGTAACCTGTAGACTTACACGTACCCTGACGTACTTATATTTTTTAACGTTTGTTACATATAGGTAACTTTTGGTACTTATTTGTCATCTATGGTAACCTGTGGTACATGCATGTAACATGTGGCACTTGCCTGTAACTTAATTGTGGTAAATGCATGTATCTAGTGGTACAAAAATTTGAAATTAGGTACAATCACGTAGCCTGTGATATTCAGCAAATACAATAAAATACTTGTTTACGTCAATTAAAAACGTGGTCACTACACAACTACCAAACACATGTTATTCAACAACTAATAAAAACAAGTTATTTCACAACTAACAAAAACATGTTATTCCACGTCTACCAAAAACACGTCATTCCAAAACTACCAAATACATGTTATTCCAGAAATACCTAATACATGTTATTCCAGAAATACCTAATACATGTCATTCCGCTACTACCTAATACATGTCATTCCGCTACTAACAAGTACATGTTATTCTACAACTACCAAATACACGTTATTTCACAACTAACAAAAACATGTTATTCCACGTCTACCAAAAACACGTCATTCCAAAACTACCAAATACATGTTATTCCAGAAATACCTAATACACGTCATTCTGCTACTACCTAATACATGTCATTCCGCTACTAACAAGTACATTTTATTCCACAACTATCAAATACATGTTATTTCACAACTACCTAATACATGTTATTTCACAATTACCAAATACATGTTATTTCACAACTACCATATAAATGTTATTTCACAATTACTAAATACATGTTTTTCGACAACCACTAAATATGTTATTCCAAAACTATAAAGTACATATTATTCCACAACTTTCAAATACAGGTCATTCCACAACTTCTAATTACAAGTTCTTCTGCAAGTACCTAATGCATGCCATTCTGCTAATACCTAATACATGTCATTACAATACTACCTATACGTGTTATTCAGCTACTACCTAATACATGTCAGTCTCCTACCTAATACATGTCATTCTGCTACTACCTAATACATGCCAGTCTCATTCTACCTAATACATGTCATTCTGCTACTACCTAATACATGTCAGTCTCCTTCTACCACATACATGTCATTCCACTATTATCTAATACATTTCATTCCGCTACTACCAAATACATGTATTTCAACAACAACCAAATACATTCCACAACTTCTCAATACATGTCATTCCAATATTACCTAATACATGTTATTCCGCTATTACCTAATACATGTTATTCCGCTCCTACCTAATACACGTCATTCTACTACTATCTAATACATGTCATTCCACTATTATCTAATACATGTCATTCCGCTACTACCAAATACTTGTATTTCAACAACAACCAAATACATGTTATTCCACAACTACAAAATAAATGTCATTCCACAACTTCTCAATACATGTCATTCCAATATTACCTAATACATGTTATTCCCCTATTACCTAATACATGTTATTCCGCTATTTCATAATACATGTCATTCTACTACCTAATACATTTCATCCGCTACTACCTAATACATGTTATTCCGCTACTACCTAATACACGTCATTCTACTACTATCTAATACACGTCATTCTACTACTATCTAATACATGTCATTCCGCTACTACCTCATACATGTCAATCTGCTACTACCTACTACATGTCATTCCGCTACTACCTAATACATGTTATTCCGCTTCTACCTCATACATGTCATTCCGCTACTACCTAATACATGTCATTTCACTACTATCTAATACATGTTATTCCGCTTCTACCTAATACATGTTATTCCGTCTCTACCTCATACATGTCATTCCGCTACTACCTAATACATGTCATTCCGCTACTACCTAATACGTGTCATTCCACTTCTACCTCATACATGTCATTCCGCTACTACCTAATACATGTCATTTCACTACTATCTAATACATGTTATTCCGCTTCTACCTAATACATGTTATTCCGTCTCTACCTCATACATGTCATTCCGCTACTACCTAATACATGTCATTCCGCTACTACCTAATACGTGTCATTCCACTTCTACCTCATACATGTCATTCCACTACTACCTAATACATGTCATTTCACTACTATCTAATACATGTCATTTCACTTCTATCTAATACATGTCATTCCGCTACTACCTAATACATGTCATTCCGCTACTACCTCATACATGTCATTCCACTACTACCTAATACATGTCATTACACTACTATCTAATAATGTCATTCCGCTACTACCTTATACATGTCATTCCGCTACTACCTCATACATGTCATTCCACTACTACCTTATACATGTCATTTCACTACTATCTAATACATGTCATTCCGCTTCTACCTCATACATGTCATTCCAAAACTACCAAATACATGTTATTCCAGAAATACCTAATACATGTCATTCCGCTACTACCTAATACATATCATTTCACTTATACCTAATACATGTCATTCCGCTTCCACCTAATACTTCTTTTCCACTACTGCCTAATATATGTCATTCTGCCAATACCTAATACAGGTCATTCCGATACTACCTAATACATGTCAACCCGCTACTACTTAACACATATACAGCTACAAAAAAAAATACATATTAAACAGTGACTACCTATAACGGCTATACGGCAACTTCAAAATACATGTTACACTGCGACTACTTATAAAGACTATACGGAAGCTACATAATACATGTAATACAGCGATTACTATTAAAGTCTATACGAAAACTACAAAATACATGTTATACAGCGAATACTTATAACGGCTATACGAAAACTGCAAAATACATGTTATACAGTGACTACTTATAACAGCTATAGGGAAATAAAAAATACATGTTACACAGCGACTACTTATAACGGCTATACGACAACTACAAAATACATGTATACAATAACAATAATACACCACAAAGGTTCAAATCCCACTCTGTACACATCAATTTTTATGTGGGAGAGATTGTCAGTTCGCTTGCCGAAAAATCGGTTGTTTTCTCTGTACACTCCGGTTCTCTTTACCCTTTCATAACAGACTGCCGCGATTCAAGTGAAAGAATCCTAACTGGGGCATAAATCATCAAAACTTATCTACAAATAAAGATAAAGACAACATATTATACAATCATCACTTTAATCAAAACTTCCAGATTTTTTTTTTATTTTTTTTATTTGAAAACTTTAAAGCAGTTGCTGAAATATTCCTAAGATGAATGATTGTGGGAGTAATTTCAAGCTAAAACGGCTATATGAAAATATTGAACAAATACAAAAAGATTATACTGAATACATTTCATTAACATTTAAGACGATTTAATTATTTTAGTTTTACTTTAGGCTCATGTGACAAAAAATCATGAAACAAACTTCTTAATTTTACAAAGTCACGTGTTTAAATCAATCGTCATTTTACAACATGGTTATTACACAGTAATAATATAGTGAACTTAGAAATCAAAATGATTTTATTGTACTTTATCTTCAGCCCTAGAATGATTTTTGTAATTCATACACAGTAACATTGTTACCGTCATGTGTAACTAAGAACCTCTTTCCAGTCTTGTCAAAAGCTATACCATATGGTAATGTTATATCTCTAACTATCAGTTTTATAAACTGACCATCAGGAGTAAGTTGATGTATATTGTTTGACCTGTAACTACAACAATAAATGTTACCGTCCTTGTCAACTGATATTCCTCGTCCATCAGCGAAGCAGACGTTATCATTTAGATAACTAAACATGAGTGATCCATTCATATCTAAACACACCAGCTTGTCGTATGAAGTAAGGTATATCCTGTCTGTAGTACATGTGATGTAGTTTGTACTACATCCTAATGTCACTGTTTTAATGATGTTTCCCGTCCTATCAATCATGTAAATGTTACCATCAGTACCTCCTACGATCAGATTTGTACCGTTATACCCGATTACGCCGGATAATTGTTTGATGACCATGATCAGTTTACCAAGTTTACAGTTTACTATATCTATATACT
Source organism: Tegillarca granosa (assembly GCA_029721355.1). NCBI lineage: Eukaryota > Metazoa > Mollusca > Bivalvia > Arcoida > Arcidae > Tegillarca > Tegillarca granosa. The sequence continues at coordinate 11,896 of JARBDR010000298.1, read as the reverse complement.
GTATGTTCTGTGTACTGTACAGCACTACTGCAGCTTGTCTATCATCTATCTGTACAATACTACAGGGATATCCAGATACCGACAGCTCCTTATGTACTTGTCCTTCTAACGTACAAAAGATAACCTTACCTCCGATATAATCTACTAACAATACCTTATCATCTGGTAGAAATATCCCGTCAGTCAGACGTCGTCCTCTATTAAAGTTACGTATCATCCTAGAAGTACAGTTATGAAGATTTGTCTTCCCTTTACCTCCAAGTATTCCTGATTTAACATCAAGTGGCCTAGAAGTAATTTTCACTGTTCCGATTTTTGTAAAGTTTGTCATCAAGTTAACCCAGTTGTCCTCAAATTGTATTTCTATTTCATGATGTTTTATTTCTTCAAGTCGTTTCTTCAATAATTCTGAACCTTCATTGTACTGCTGTTTTATCTTGTTCATCTCCAGAAACACGAGGATATCCGATACATTTTTAAGTCCGTTATCTATTACGTTTTGGTAATTACACATTACCTCCAAACTGTTTTCCATTTCAGTGATATCATTACCGATTAGTATCGATGCTTCTTTGTATCTACAACCTAATTCTTGGTTCACCCTGTCCTCTAGTTGGTCAAAATGTTTGTTTATGTCCTGCCTCATCTTGGTTATTTTGTCCAGATATTGCTGTCTTCCTCGTTTTAGTTCTTTTAGATTTATTTTTCTGCTTTCTAATACTGTTGATAACTCATCTATCATTGCCTTTAGAGATTTGGTCAGGTCGGTAATTTCTGGACTTTCTTTGATCCCTTTAGCTGCATCATTTAAGGTTTTGACATGTTCACATTTACGGTGGTGCACTGTCACACAAATGGCACAGCATGTCTGTTTGTGATCCATACAATACAGCTTCATTTTCTCACCTTCGTGTTGTGTACACACTTCCAGTGTTGTTATCGTTCGTGTTTCTGATTGTTTTTCCTCTAAGGAATATATCTTGTGACTTTGTGATATTTTCATGGCCTTGTGATAATGGTCACAGTCAGTACATAGAGCCTCATTACACACAGTACACCATGACACGGCTTTGTTGTGTTTCTTAAGTACTGAACAAGGGTCACATAGTTTGTCTTTGGATTTCAGCTTACTTTGATCTAGTAGTGTTACAATAAGATGATTGCCAGGTATTTTTGCTGCAATATCTTCAGGTGAAAGACTAGGATCAGAAACTGGTACATCAGTCCTGCAAATGGGACAGGGAAAAGTTCTCGGTTTATTTACATCCGCATTGGAGGTCTTAAACACGGAAGTAATATACTGGCTCAGACATGTTTCACACGTCGTGTGAAAACACGGTAAATGTTTCGGTGATTTGTAAGTTTCCAAACAGATAGGACATTTTGTTATTTTCTCCACTTCATCTGTTTCTGCAGTGGCCATCTTTAACTGTCATAACCACCTTCAGTTTTTCCACTATGTGGTACTTGAAGTTACCCTGAAAAGGATAAAATTAGGGTTTACTTTATAAATATAATTATCAATTCAAATAAAAGAGAGAAATTACATTAAATCCGATTTTTTATAAACGATTAGAATTTTGTTTCACTTACCTCTCAGTAAATTTTAGAATCAAAACAAACGTATCCACCAATCAAGGGATATTGATCATGGGACGACGATCGAACTGAATTTTATACCTTGTTCTATCTGTTGACCTAGTAGTTGTCTCCCTTTAAATGTTAAATACATTTTCTGAAAATCGGGTTATTTTTAGTTTGATCTTTATTATGTCAAACATGTCTGGGTCATAAATAATCTTTTTGTTCTTAAAACATCGATATTTAATAACCTTATCAAAGTAAATGAAAAGAAAAAAAATAGTTTGCTTTAAATAATTATAATAAAACTAACATTAATAATAATGATAATAATAATAACATTATTATTATTATTATTATTATTATTATTATTATTATTATTATGCCAAAAACGGGCGTGCTGATGAGTTTTATAAAGCTTTCAATCGTTAATTTGACTCAGTATGAATGTCGTTAGACCCTCGTTACGCATGTTAATCAGCACAAGATATTTATACATAAAAGGTCTGTGTAACTGAAAATTAAAGAAATTGTGCAGCTTCCACTGTGCAAAAATTTTCGTAGTGATATAGCTTAACATCATATCAGCATATCAGCATTTTTCTTAACTATGTACGACAACAACAGGATTATTAATATCTATTGATTAATCTAAGAATAAGATCATGTATGCATGAGATGAATGTATTTTGTCTGTCCTGTACAATCGGCCTCTCTGTGCAACTTTTTAGTAAAGTTCTTGCTCATCGAGTCATTTGTTGCAGACAAGGTATTGTTCTATAGCAGCTACCAATTACAAGTTCTATAGCAGCTACCAAATACAAGTTCTATAGCAGCTACTAATTACAAGTTCTATAGCAGCTACCAATTACAAGTTTTATAGCAGATACCTATCACAAGTTCTATAGCAGCTACCAATTACAAGTTATATAACAGTTACCAATTACAAGTTATATAGCAGCTACCAATTACAAGTTATATAGCAGTTACCAATTACAAGTTTTATAGCAGTTACCAATTACAAGTTATATAGCAGCTACCGATTACAAGTTATATAGCAGATACCTATCACAAGTTCTATAGCAGCTACCAATTACAAGTTCTATAGCAGCTACCAATTACAAGTTCTATAGCAGTTACCAATTACAAATTATATAGCAGTTACCAATTACAAGTTATATAGCAGTTACCAATTACAAGTTATATAGCAGTTACCAATTACAAGTTATATAGCAGCTACCAATTACAAGTATATAGCAGTTACCAATTACAAGTTATATAGCAGCTACCAATTACAAGTTATATAGCAGTTACCAATTACAAGTTATATAGCAGTTACCAATTACAAGTTATATAGCAGCTACCGATTACAAGTTATATAGCAGATACCTATTACAAGTTATATAGCAGTTACCAATTACAAATTATTAAGCAGTTACCAATTACAAGTTATATAGCAGTTACCAATTACAAGTTATATAGCAGTTACCAATTACAAGTTATATAGCAGCTACCGATTACAAGTTATATAGCAGTTACCAATCACAAGTTCTATAGCAGCTACCAATTACAAGTTATATAGCAGTTACCAATTACAAGTTATATAGCAAGTAAATTTCAAGTTATATAGCAGCTACCAATTACAAGTTATATAGCAGCTACCAATTACAAGTTATTTAGCAGTTACCAATTACAAGTTATATAGCAGCTACTTGTTATTCCAAAACTACCAAAACATTTTTTCAACAAATGTCAGCTTTTTTACGAGAACGGGTTTATAAATCGTAATGGATTTTCTAAAAACAAGACAATGTATTTGTAAAATTTGCCAATGTATATTATAGCATGTAACATACTGTAGCGCTCTCGGAGCGACTTGTTGGTAAGGTGCTGGCTGATCGAGTCATCTGCCGCAGACATGTAACTTTTCCAACAGTCCAGGGGCCTCGGTGGCCGAGTGGTCTTAAGCGCGCGCTTAGGGATCACGGCGCCTCTCACCGCCTTCGTTCGAATCCAACTCGGGACAGATCTTAGTGAGAGAAAGTTTGTCAGCTTGCTTGCCGACGGTCGGTGGTTTACTCCGGTACTCTTGTTTCCTCCACCATCCGAAAACTGACCGCCTCGAAATAAGGGAAAATCTTGACCGGGGCGTAAAACACCATTACTCCACTCCACTCCACTCCAATAAGTCCATTAGTTTGCAGTGGCTTTATCAGTCGATACTTTGTACTCTGAATGCCAAGTGTAAGGCAAGGACGCAATATCTCCAATTTCAAAGTACGTATGTATAACACGATGGCGGTTTGAACACATGACTTTCGGCTTTATAAATTGACGCTGGGCCATCGACGCGGTCTAAATGATTTTACTTCAGCATATTTTAAAATACATAATATTCAGCAGCTACCAATTACATGCTATAATTTGGAGTAAAAAAGGTTCTCAGTAACTAGTAAAAACTGGTGTTTCGGAAGCTACCCAAAACAAGTGACCATTAAGTTTATTAATTACTAAGTATTTATCGTTAACTCATAGAAAACGTAATTAAAAACATATAAAACCAAGATACTAGAATCATCTTCAAAATATTATGTTATAATACTTTATCTACTTTAACCGTATAACCTCATAAGATAAGATAGAGAAAGCCTATTATTATTATTATTATTATTATTATTATTATTATTATTATTATTATTATGCCAAAAGCGGCGTATACTGACACTCCTATATATTCCGTAAAGTGTGGTTTACACAAATGGCCATAAAGTCTAAATTCCAATAGTCTTACAGGGATTATATGTTATTTTAACAGCACCATTGGAATTTGTAAAGGAAAGTATGCATAAAATTTAATCTCGCCATAAAGATGGACAATTGACAAAACACAGATGCTGAAAAAGTATCAGTATTGCAGGCATTTACAAAAAAAAGATAAAACCTACCGTTTGGGAAGAGTGTAAGGTTATGGTATTTTACGTCCTTAGGGTAATTTATTTTATATTTAAAAGATAAATATGATTGAGAAATCCAAACACAAAAATGCCCGTCTATGACCACATCACAATTCTAAAAACAAAATCTATTATTTGAAATCTGACTAAATATATAACAAATACCTGCTAAATTTTGATGTGCCAGATGTGCACATTTCGGAAAATCATTCCTAATCAGTGAAACTAGGGGCCGAAAAGATTTAAGGATTCAATAACATACGCCAAATAGTTGAAAATTAATAAATCTAAAGTTCCAAAAATATGTGAATCCAAATCCAGCTAAGGAATGTTTTGCATGAGGGAACAGAGCTTAGTTTTAAATAAATTTCAAAAATTAAGACGACTGATAATTTTTGCTAAATGGTATATTTTCAGCACAAAGTACTGCCTACTGAGTTATAGATACCCTCGGGGAGTTTTACTCCACCAGCAGCGGTATCCACTAAACATATGAAATTCAACACGGGAAGTGAGACCGGGTGCTCCTCCTGTCTACCTTAGTACATCCACCACGTGCAAAATCAAATTTGAGAATAAAAGTAAAGTGGAATTTTGGGACGGTTAACTAGCAAATTCTTACATTTACATTGTATGATTTGAAGGGTTGGGGTTCCCAGGGTTGCAACTCCCTCCTTTGAAAAATTCGACACAGATAGAAAGAAAACAATGTGACCAAAAGGTATCCGAATATATAAAAGAAAATAATTTTTCACTACATATATAATGTTGTCACTACATTTGAAATGTGGTACTCACAACATATATAATGTGATACTCACTACATATAAAATGTGGTACTCACGACATATATAATGTGGTACTCACTACATATATAATGTGATACTCACTACATATAAAATGTGGTACTCACTACATATATAATGTGGCACTCATTACATATATAATGTGGTACTCGCTACATATATAATGTGGTACTCGCTACATATATAATGTGGTACTCGCTACATATATAATGTGGTACTCGCTTCATATATAATGTGATACTCACTACATGTAGACTGAGGCACTAACAACATGTAGGCTCTGGTACATGTAATATAGGACTCACTACATAAATACGAAGGTACAAACTACATTTAGACTTTAGTACTTACTAATGTTGACTAAGTTACTAACTACATGTAGCCTGGTAGTAAATTAATCAAATTGAGGTGCTAATCACATGTAGATTGTTATGGTCACTACAGGTATAATGAGAAACTCACTACATGTAAACTGTTGTACTTACTGCATGTAATACAGAACTCACTACATGGATATATATGTAATTACTATACCTAGAATATGGTACTCACTGCATTTAGTACTTACGATATGAATATGTAGGTAATAATTATATGTAGACAATGAAACTTAATACATGTAAAATGAGGTACTCACTACGTGAGTATGCGGGCACTAACAATGTGTAGACTGTGGTATTAAATTACTCAAAATTCAGGTACTAATTACATGTAGACTGGTACTACCTACATGCTCAATGAACTATTCACTAAATGTAATAGTCCTCATTACATGATTACGTAGGTACTTACTATATGTAGAATTAGATACTCGCTACATATAGACTGATATTCACTATATCTAGATTGAGATACTCACTACATGCAGAATGTTGTACTCACTACAAATAGACAGGTGAACTTACTACATGTAAAAGCGCTACATGAACACATAATTAAATTTATGGCACTATTGTACTCTCTACATGCTGACTAGTGTACTAGCAACATGAACACTGTTATTTACGTGTAGTGTGTGTTTCTTACATACAGCCTGCTCTTCCAACGCGCATGTATGTGCGTGCGTGCGTGCTTGTGTGTGATATTAGTTACAGAAGATTTTGTTTGATTTAAATGTAAAAAAGTGGATGCATACGCTGCAGATATTAAAGGTCGGAATACAGATATCAATGATTGGTCCATTTTGAGGTTGTATACGATTGTTTATTGCAAGTAAATGCCGAAGTGTGTTTAAGTTAACGATGTGAAATTGCACACGTGCTCAGAGTCAGTTCGCCGCTGGCAAAAAAAAAAAAACGAACTTTCGCAGTCACATTATCCTGAAACTTGATCAACCAGTCAATTTGTCATCGCAATACCCGGCGCAAAGCAATGAGGAAGTGCACTTTAAAATATTTTTTAAGTTTAATGTAAAACAACCGGGTTTCGAACCAAAAACGGACACTTTACATCTGAACAACCGAGGCGGTACTAACATGATAACGTATCACGTGTTACGCGGTGAACTTTCGTACTAACATGTTATCTCTGGTATTAACAAGTAGCCGTTGTTAATCAATGTTTCCTGTGGAATTAACAAGTTATCTACTGAAATCTTACCTGTGTTATTAACAAGTTACCAGTTGTACATATATGTTTCATGTGGTATTATCATGTTACCTGTGGTACTATCATGTTACCTGTGGTACTTTCATGTTACCTGTGGTACAAACACGTGTTATCTGTGGTACTTAAATGTAACCTGTAGTATTCACAAGTTACATGTGGAACCTGTATGTTAACTGTGTTAATTACAGTAGTCTCCATTGCTTCGATGTAACATATAGTACTAACATGTTACCTATGATATTTACATTTTACTAGTGGTACTAACATGTTACCTGTGGTATTAACATGTTACCTCTGATACTAACATTTTACCAGTGGTACTAACATGTTACCCGTGTTACTAACATATTACCTGTGATTCTAACATTTTACCAGTGGTACTAACATGTTACCTGTGTCACTTACAGCATATAGTACTAACATTTTATTAGGGGCCTCAGTGGCCGAGTGGTCTAAAGCGCGTGCTTACGGATCACAGTGCCTCTCACCACCTGGGTTCGAATCCCACTCGGGACAGATCCTAATGTGAGAATGTTTGTCAGTTCGCTTGCCGAAGAACGAATAAATGAATGAATGAATAAACCAATTAAGAAAATAAAATAAAATAAAATAAAATAATAATAATAATAATAACGTTTAACAAATTAGTTTCTGTATTGGTTATCTCCCTTAGACCATCTTTATTGAATTTAAATTTTTAGGCATGGAAGTCGCGAAAGTGTAATATCTGTTTTTTCTCAAAAACTTATTTTAAAAAAAACTGCTTTTAAGTAAAATTCTCCATCATTTAAGTGTACATCACATGTTGCACCATGGATAGCAGTAATGATGGCTCTGGTTTGTCCGTCAATAAGTGATCCTTGTTACATGAAAATGTTCCCAATTTTTCGTTGGTAAGATAACTAATGTATACACATTCCTGTTGAGATTTTTATACGACATATCATTACAGAATTACTTACCTTGGCATCATCACAGAATTAATCTCCGTGGCATCATTACAGAATTTTTCTCTGTAACATTAGTACAGAATTACTCTTTTTGACATTATTACAAAATATAATCTCCACAACATACTTATAGAAATCATTTTCGTGACATTAATCTCTGTGACGTTATAACAGAATTAATCTCCGTGACATTATTAAAAAGTTAATCTCCGTGACATCATTACTGATAATGCAAAGAACGATGATTAGTATTTGCTTGGAGCATGCGCACAGATGTACGGAAATTCCAATGAATCGAAGGCGAAACCTGACAAATTGTATAAATTTCCGTCATTAATATCCACATTTATTCGCAATGGTGTGACATATCCCATACAAAGTCACAAATGACAAATTTAATGAAATTCTGTGTATCGTACTTCATCGTTTTGTTAGTTATGTTTAAATGACCCGGTTTTTTATTACGTAACCATGTTTTAAGATCAGATCCCACATGCTACATCTCGCTGTGTAATTATTGTTATTTCTGTATTTTTTCGAGCTGTAATCGTTAAACCAAATATCACATTGTTTATCAGGGACATCATTAATGGATCAGCACCGATTTAATTTTTTTCCCAGGAAAACTTAATGCAGCTTTAAGTCATCCGTGGCTTTCATTTATAAATACCGAGCGCTTGGCGAAAGAATAGCCAATACCAATTTTCAAGTCTCGGTCAGACCTGGCTTGAGGTTCGAATCTTCGACCTCCCTACTAAGTAATGATAATCTACAATGATTAATTTCTTGCCAAAATTTGAAAATGTATGCTCACAATGTTTTAGTATGCAAGATCATCGTCCTTAACAGCAAATACTTTTAAAGAGAAATAGTTATTTAAGCCTGTGTGTATAGATTTTGATGTTAAGGCCTCGGTGTTAAGGTCAGGGTGTTTAGGCATGCGTGTTTAGATCAAGGTGTTAAGGTCTCGTCGTTAAATCCTGCGTGTTTATGCCTGGGTGATAAGACATGAGTGATTAGGCCTCAGTGTTAAGGTCTCGGTGTTTAGGCCGCGGTGTATAGACCTGCGTGTTAAGGTCTCGGTGATTAGGTCTAGGTTTTAAGACATCGGTGTTAATGCCCACAGTTTTTAAGCATGCTTGTTTAGGTCTCGGTGTTTAGGCTTTTAGGTATAGGTGTTAATGCCACAGTTTTTAAGCATGCTTGTTTAGGTCTCGGTGTCAAGGACTTAGGGTTTAGATCTGGGTGTTTAGATTTCGGTATTACGGCCTAGTGGTTTAGACATCGATGTTTAGGTGTTTATGCCTGCATGTTTAGGTCTCGGTATCAAGGCCTAGGTTTTAAGGCATTGTTGTTTAGACCATTGTGTTTAAAACAGTGTGTTTATGTATCGATGTTTAATCCTGTTTATTTAGACTTCGGTTGATTAGGCGTCGGTTTTATTCTGTACTCGGCGTTTTAGCCTGCGTGTTAAGTTCTCGGTATAAAGTCCTGCGTGTATAGGACTCAACGTTAAAGCCTCGATGTTTAAGCCTGCTTGTTAAGGCATGTGTGTTTGACCTTGGTGTGTAGGCCTTTCTGATTAGGACTTGTGAGTTTAGCTCTGCGTGTTTAGGCTTCGATGTTATTTAATTTATAGGTCAAGAAGATGGTCCGGAGTTAAGAATCAATTTATGCGGATGGAATGTTAAATGGCAAAATCTGAAGCCAAATGAGAGGAGCAGACTTTGGAATGGAGCTTATAACTGTCGGTAAATCTATTGGGCATACTTTTTGGAAGAGGCTTCTACATCAAGTGTACAATATACGATTCTAGTACTTTCTTTGAGGTCCCTAACTTTCCCAGCTAAGTGATCAGAAACATTTTAATACTTCTAGCGGCCTAACCTTTTCCTTATTTATTTAACAATTGGTCAGTAAACAAGAGGTCAGCTACAGTTATTCTGAGATCTCTTAAAACAAATTTAAAATAATAAAATACATTGTCCCAAATCAATTAATGAAGTCTATTCATCTCTCTAATCAAAATGAGTCCTGGCCAGGTTTTACCAACATACCTTGACTGATTTGTTTAAACTTATATTTGGTAATTTTGATAATCTCTATTGGAATTACAATTTTAAAAAATATTATTATTTTATTATTATTAATATTTTTAATAATATTATTCTTTTATTATTTTTTGTGACGACTTACGATAGCTTTAACTGATCTTCAGAATAAAACCTGAGTTTTCTGAAAATTTTCACAATCATAAGGGTTTCAAATTTGCTGTGTTTTAATTAAGTAAAATCTTAGTAAGGATTGATTGTAAAACTGGGTCCAGAACGACCATACAGTTTTGTTCTATGTGTAAAATCTTCATATCGGTTTTCATTTAAAAGCAGAACATTTTTGCCATTTTTCATTTTTCCGCTTCTAACTACTTTCAGAAATTTAATAGGATCGTTTCCTTTTGGACGTCCAATAGAAACAATTCCATTTTCACCGACTGGGTTTGAAATAGGAATCATGATACCGGAAGTCAGAGAGATAACCCCTGGCAACTGGGCAAGTTTGTAGAACCACCCGGAAACATGTTACAGACTGTCGATGTATGGAGACCCAGTAGGATATTTTCAAACCACCGATGTATGGAGACCCAGTAGGATATTTCAAACCACCGATGTATGGAGACCCAGTAGGACAGTGCGACTATCACTTGATCCATCATTTAATATGATGACAAATTAATAGTAGATTTTCACCGCTTCGCATAAGAAGAATTATGATTAGCAAATAATAATATAGAACACAATTACTATGGTTCTGCTATTATAACCGACATTTATAATTATATACCGATTCATACTAAGCAAAGCAGTGCGCTTACAGGCAAATAAAGCTCTGAGATATGCAAGTTGTTGCTCTCTCTCTCCTCTCTCTCTCTCTCTCTCTCTCTCTCTCTCTCTCTCTCTCACACACACACACACACACACACACACACACACACACACACTCTCGAAGGTAAATGGAAGCCGTTTTGGCAAAATAAAGCTTTATTAAGTCCGAAATTTCGAACGGTAAATTAGATATGTAATGTAATCGAAAGTAGAGTAATCGTGAAGCTTCCCAGTGCAAAAAATTCGACACTGTTGTTGTTGTATTGTTGTTAACTTCGAATTTAAGGTTTCGATTCATCGATCGACTGTTGAACATGAAGTTTTTTATTTCAATCAAAATTTTCGGTTTACACGTTTTGTAATTCCAGCAAACATTCAAATACATATCATCGCAATACAAAATATATGTTATTCAACAACAACCAAGTGATACATCATTTACCAAATACTATTATTCAGCGTCAGCTATATACAGGCTAAAATAACGGAAATTCACGAACAACCGTATAATTGTTGTTAAAAAACCACAAAATACCACCTGATTATGAAACTAGCACATACTTTTGAACTCTCCCAAAACAGTGTATCCGAATACATGTTACACAACGACTACTTCTAACGGCTATACGGCAACTACAAAATACTATTACACAGCGACTACTTAAACGGCTATACGGCAACTACAAAATACTATTACCCAGCGACTACTTATAACGGCTATACGGCAACTACAAAATACATGTCACACATCGACTACTTATAACGGCTATGCGGCAACTACAAATACATGTTACACATCGACTACTTATAACGGCTATACGGCAACTACAAAATACATGTCACACATCGACTACTTATAACGGCTATACGACAACTACAAAATACATGTTACACATCGACTACTTATAACGGCTATACGGCAACTACAAAATACATGTCACACATCGACTACTTATAACCGCTATACACAACTACAAAATACATGTTACACAGCGACTACTTATAACCGCTATACGACAACTACAAAATACATGTTACACATCGACTACTTATAACGGCTATACGACAACTACAAAATACATGTTACACAGCGACTACCATAACGGCTATATGGC